>CM021109.1:519183147-519249344 GCA_007115665.2 Sequoiadendron giganteum
GGCATCAAGTTAACTGCTGCTTTTCTTGAGTTCTACTCTTGGAAATCTTTGTTGCCCCAAAATGGTGACTTACTTAGTGATAATTTGAGAAACTATATCCACCAAAAAGTTGGTAACTGCCTCTTTGTTAGGAGCATTGATACTATCCACAACAATATTCTGCTTTTCCAACATCTCCTCACCATCTGCAATCAAACTTAGAAATTCTTTCATCTCTTCTGCTGCTTGATCAAATTTTGCTGACATCGTGACAACATGATTCATCTTTCTGGCAATAAGATCACTACCAAAACTGCCATGGATGAGATTCTGAAACTCTGTTTGCACTTCACCGAGATCAAAGTAAGTGCCATCATCATGAAGATATTGACATGGGATCTGCGAAACAAATGTGCTTATGAACTTGAGGTTATTAGCAACCTTCTGTCTATATTTAGCCAACTCTACAGATATTCTCTCATAGGTTTTAACTTTGAAGAGGTGTTGTTCTCTCCAAGCAAAAATCTTCTTCTTATGTTCTTTTGTAACAATTGAATCATAAGCCGTCTTCAAGTCAAAAATGATGATTTCATGAATTGGTTTCACTTTTGCCATATATTGCTCAAACCCTTGGATCTTTTGGTGAAGATCATGGGCATTATACCTCAATTGGTATATCTCTGCAAGTATAAATCTGCCCCTGGTGATGAATTCCTCTATCCAATCTCGCATATGCTTCTCATATATGACCAACTGACTTAGTTGATGCTGATCTGCCGGTGACTCCAAAATTTGTGGAAGCAGCAAAGTAGCCTGTGAAGTGCTATGAAGGAGATTGGAAATATATTGCTGCAGTTGTTGAATCCCAGCCTTGAGAGCTGCCTTATCTTCTCCATCCTTGAGCACTCGTTCCTTTAGATTATCTACTGCAACCTCAAATAAATTCACATCAGTATGTCGGGTGCTTCTACCAAGATTAGCCTTGACAACCTCGAAGTCATTAATCTCAACCTCATCAACGTTCTTGTCCTTCGGAGGTGCAGCAAACTCAATGATAATCTCATCATCAGAATTCTTCTTTATGTGAAGTTTCTTCTTAATTTTCTTTACAAGTGTGTCCTGGTAGATGTTATCAAGTTCCGCAAAGTTCAATTGGTAAGAAGGCTTCTTCCTCTTCTTGCCTAGGATGTTCTCAAGCCAAGACGAGGAGTTTGTGCTAACTTCTTTGGGAGGCTCGGTTCCAGTTTTATCAACTCTTGATGAATGAATTGGTGTTGAGATGTTGCGAACTGGTGAATCAACTTCTGAATCTATATGAATGGCAGAAAGCCTCGGAGAAACAGGAGATGAAAGCACCGCTTCAACTTGTGGTGTTGATTCAACTAGATCTTTGGATGCATTTGCTTGTTGTTCTTGTTGAATCCCAATGGGAGACTTCATCTTTTCCTTTAAACTCCTCAACATTCTACCGATATTTGTACTTTTTGGAGGAACGCTCATAGCTTTCACTTTGGTTTTTCGTCTAGAAGAAGAAGGTAGAGATGATTGAACTATTGGCGGCTTTGCAACTGGAATAGCTACCTTCCATGTCCTTTTACTGTTCAGGAATAACCTACTATTCTTAATAACTCGACTCATTTTTTCCTCAGTTGAAGTGTTCTCTTTGTCGGACCAATTAATTTGTGGAAGTGGCTGTTGATCAATTTGATTTCAAGCATACATGGGAAGTAGGACTTCCCCATCATCATCTGAAAGACCTTCTACATCCTCTAGTAGGAAATCAGCCATTTGTTGAAGAGTAAATATGATGTAACTATGCTTGTGCACTTTGAACTCATCCGCACAATTAACCCAAAAGTCTTCAACTGTAGCCACATGTGCATAACTTTGACCAACACACGATGCAAAGACTCCATGAGGATCATATGAACGCCTCTCATTGAAAAACTTGAGGCCAAACTTTGACATTTCATCACCCATCAATTTGGCATTAGCTGATGATCTACATCTATAAATGCTCATTCCAACTGGGAAACTGAATGCAGTCTTGTGCTTACACAAAAAGGTGTGAACTTCACATACTTTCTTTAAAAATCCCATGAACACTACTTCACCAGTTGGATATCTTGATAGCATGACTAGATCACCTGAGAAGCCATATACCTTGATGTTAGGAGAACGTGGGAAATTGGATAAACCAATCAACCCACTCCGCCATTGCCAATCTGGCATCTGCTGAAATTCAGACAGGCAACTCATTATCTAAATCTCGCACATCATGTATTAAGAATACATCGTTCACCCACCTGTAATGCTGCTTAGATTCCGAAAACTCTAACTACGGGTAATGATCACACACATGTTGAACACCCAAAGTTCCAATGACATTCAAACCTCTAAACTTGCCTTGGAAGGCCATCTGATATACGAGGTATGATATCATATGGAACTCATGGGCCTTGAAGAAATCTGTCATCTGGCGGTGGAGACAGTCACTGATCAACGCTGGCCAGTCATAGTGTTCTGTTTTATCATAATTTGGGAAATTATGTAAAAGGTAACAGTAAAACATCCAAGGCTGAAACTTATTGCCTCTGCTTGACCTATGACTTGGTTGAGCAAAGTGATCATGATTGCAAATTCTTCCTTGAACTCAACACACCCAACATTCTTTGGCAAAATATTTTTCTTCTTTTTCAACCACTTTTGTGCAACTTTTTTCTGGTATTTGTCCTTTTGGTCATACCATACCTTTTCACATTCTTCAATTGAAATGATGAAGTTTTCTATCCATGGTGGTATTGAGAAACATCTCTCAACATCTTCCAGCCCAAGGCTGCAAATAGTATGCCCATCTGTTGATTGGATTTCTCGTGAAGTTGGATTGTAATGCTTAACACAAGCAATTATGAATTCGATGCTTTGAATTGAGATGGGGATTGAAGCTGTTGAAAGCAACCCAGAATGACCAAGATTCCTGACTGCAATGTTTCTTGCATCTTCCAAAGCACACAAATCAAGCACTAGAAACACATGATGCAAGTTGGTTTCAAATGTTCTCATGTAATCGTGGAGCAACACTGATTTGGTCTTGATTTCTGTTGGAGAATATTGTATGTTCAAAAACTTGAATTTTGACTGTAAACACGCCTATGTTCGGAATAGTTTTGCACAAACTGCTAAAAATAGGTTGCTGATTTTTCTCCAAAAAAGCAGATTTCCTAAAAAAAGCCGAGGTCTATGTTTTGTAGACAATCTCGTTCTGAAGAGACCCAGTTTGTCAAATTTTGGAAAACTTGGTTTTTTCCCAAAAAAACAGATCTCCCTAAATAATAGGGGCTGAAAAAGTAGATTTTTGGAAAATTAAAATTCCCAATCTTCAAGAGGAGTAAAAAGCAAGTGGACCCATATCGATGAAAATTGAAAAATCTTACCACATGTTTTTGAAATGTGATGCCCTAGAAAATTAGACCATGGGAAAGTGTGCTTCTGTGAATCCACGAAGAACACTGAAAAAGCACTCCGTTTGAGCCTCCAAATCTTGATGAGAAGAAAAGTTTATCTTTCTTCCTTTGAAAGCCAACTTGCAAATTATGAAGAATGAATGCTAAAAGCTTTCTTAAATAGAGTTTGAGATGAAAAAACACTTTCATGCAAAACCCTATAATTTTGGAGTCTAGCTATGAAGATAAAAACTTTGCATGCAAAAATTTGACTTCGTTTGTGTGTGCAACGGTGAATTCCTCTTTTATAGGTCAAAAAAACATGCACGCATGAAGACTTGTTTTGAAAAATGCATGATGACAGCAGAGAAATGGCTAAGGCATGAAATGCTAGGCGCCATTCTTGGACAGGGGCGCCTAGACATCCCAGACTTAGCTAAATTTGATGGATTTCAACTTTTCCTCACTTTTTCTTCTGATGAAGCCTTCTTCTAACTTTGACGATCCGACAAACTGGCATTGGCAGCTGATAAACTCTGTTTGACCATGGCAATCTCATATTTGACCACTACTAAAGTGATCCCTAGCTTCGTATCGACATCTGACGACAATCGACAACATCTGATCGTGATTGCATACCCTAGAAATTGCTGACGGAGGGTAAATTGGAAAGGTGTGCCAGAATAAAAAAAATTCAAAGTTGTGAAGACTGGGGCGCTTTGACTGGATAGGGGCGCTCAACTTCTCTAGCCTTAGCCAATTTTTAAAGATTTTCAAAATTTCCTTTGCATGTTTTTTCCAAGAGCCAGTGACCCTTGTTTGATTGTCATTTCCGGCCAGTTGGTGAATAATAGAGTCTGAAAGTTAGTCAATCTGGCAAGCTTGATCATATCTGAGATGAATTATACCCTTTGCTAGCCTCCGCCATTGCATCTGACTGATTTTCTAAGATCCAGAACCGGGCTAACAGAGGAGTTTGATGAATTTTTGAACGAGGTGAAAAATATTCAAGGCACTGAAAGCTAGGCGCCCTTCCTTGACAGGGGCGCCCAAGTCTTCCAGACTTAGTTAAAATTTTATGATTTTCAACTTTTCTGTGCTTTTTCTTTTGTTCTTGCAAACTGCCTCCGTTCGATCTGTGCTCTAGGTTGTCTGACGGACGCTCGACACCGGATGATGAGTCAATTGAGGAGCCTAAACATATCCGAGGTGATTTCCTGCTTTTCCTAGCCCTAGAAATTGCTTTTGACTGATCCTTTGCGTGACTAAACTGAGCTGACTGAGAAATTTGAACATTTTTCAAAAAAAGACAATTATTTTAAGGCATGAAATGCCAGGCGCCCTTCTTGGCCAGGGGTGCCTAGTATCTCCAGTGATAAATTTTTTTTCAGAGATTTCAAGTTTTTTGTTTGCCTTCTCCGTTCTTTGTGCTGCATGCATTGTTCGTCGTTCATTGATGTCTATGCAGCATTTGAGACTTTGAATTTGACACCAGGTAGCTGACCTTCCTCCATTGATGACCTCAGAGCTCATGCTTTACCTTCTGAAAAAGTAGAACAGACTGATTAGAGAAAACCTGATATTTTGACGATTTTGATTGGACCAGTTTGATTGGGAAGTATTTTCAACCAATCAAAATCAGTTAGATCCTTGGAAACAAAGATTCTATTTTTAGAAACTTTCTAAAAATAGAAAATTTCTATTTTTAGAAATTTTTGCTAGCATCCATTTGAGAACAAACCCAAAAAATCCAAAATCAAGTCTATTTTGAGAAATTTTGACTTTTGACGATATTTTTACATGACTTTAACCACTTTTACAAAATGCCTTAATGAAGCAAAAAATTTAATTTTGGGCATTGCACAATTCTCTGGCCACCAACATTTCACCTAGTAGGTGCAAATTAGCATGGCATCAAACTACTAGGTACATTGATGGCGCAAAAGGTGACAATCGACACACAACAATTTCAGTTGAACTTTGTCATCATTCCATTCAAGAGGAGGGCGTATGATGCATTACTTGAGAGAGGTTGGTTGGTAGCAGCCAAAGCGAACTATAACTGGAAATGAAACACACTCTCCATTGAGAGCAATGGGAGGATGTACATCATTGACCTAAAGATTGAAGGTGTGAGCGAAGAACTAGCATCCTCCGAGTCAAAATCTGAAGGAGGAGAATCAGAGGTAGACGAGGAAGAAAATTCATGGAACCTAATGATAAAGGGGTACTTTCAAGAATTGCTTTGAGGACGAGACGAGTTCTCTCAACGGGCTATTCCATTGACAGATGGAAGACTATGAGGTGTTTCACCTCGAGTGCAACATACTACAAATCGGGGAGATTGAGGAAAAAGACAAATGTACAACTGGTCTAACATTTCTGTCCGAATATGGGGAATATTAGGAGGGACTACCAAAATTGGATGACACTCTCACCCAAAATTTTGAACAAGACAAGTCAATCAAGTACGAGGAGCCAAAGATGAAGAAGGTGAACTTGGGAGAGGAAGACAATTAAAAAATGATCATGGTTGGCGATCGTTGGGACCCAATGTTGAAAGCGGGAGCATTCAAAATATTCATGGAATACAAAGATGCCTTTGCTTGGACATGCAAAGATCTCAAAGGGATACCACCGGAATTGTGCGTACACAGGATTCCCCTTGTACCAGGAGCACAACCCATACAAAAAAGACCCTATACGATGAATAAAAACTATGTTGCCAAAGTAGAAGAAGAAATAGAAATGTTAGAAGCAGGCATAATCTTTAAAGTGAAGACAAGTGAATAGGTCTCCTCAATAGTAATCTCTTTGAAGGAGTCAAAACAAATCCGAATATGCGTAGACTTCAGAAGTTTGAATTCAATGACTATCAAGGATCCATTTCCAATCCCGTTCACCAACACAATCCTCGAAGAAGTTGCTAGTCATGAGATGTACTCATTCATGGATGGGTTCTTAGGATACAATCAGATTAGAATGGCTGAAGAAGACAAGTTGAAGACAACATTTGTAGTTGAGGATTGAGTATATGTGTACGATTAGATGTTATTGGCCTATGCAATGCTCCAACAACCTTCTAGAGAATCATCCTCCATATTTTTGATAAATTGTATATGGGAAATTTCTTGGCTTTCCTCGATGATTGGTCAATCTACAGTGACTAGGTGAAGCACCTAAATGCATTGGGAGAATGTATGGAATGATGTAGAGCAACACAATTGATGCTAAACTCGAAAAAATGTAGATTCATGGTACGATGGGGAAAATTGTTGGGCCACATTGTCTGTAAAGCAGGACTCAAGACAGACCCAGAGAAAATAAGGGTAATCATACAAATGGAAGCCCCACAAAACATCATTGGCATGAAGTCATTTCTTAGATGTGTCGAGAACTACAAAAGGATTCTTAAAAACTTTGCCCAGATTTCTTATCCATAGGACGTACTTACTAGGAAGGGGCAATGATTCATGTGGACAAAAGATCAGGAAAAAGACTTCAACAAGTTGAAAGTACGACTAATTAGTTCGCTGATCCTAGCATATGCAGATTGGAGTAAAGAGTTTCATGTGCATGTCGACGCCTCAAATTACTTAATTGGAGCAACACTGGCACAAGTAGGACTGCAATGGTAGATCACCCGATATTCTTCACAAGTCGGTTGTTGTTGAAGGTGGAAAAGAATTACAGTATGACGGAAAGGAAGCACTCGGGATGGTTTATGCCCTAAGAAATTTAGGCACTACTTGTTGGCTATACCCTTCATGTTCTACGTTGACCATCAAGCCCTCGTGTACCTGGTAAACAAGCCAATAATCCAAGGAAGGGTAAGCCAACGACTCTTGCTGTTACAAGAATTTACATTCACAACAATTGTTCGATCGGGGAAGAGCCATGTTATCGCCGACCAGTTGTCGAGAATTCAATCTGGTGAACTAGCCAAGGGAGTGAACGAAGATTTCCTTGATGCTCATTTGTTCTAGATTCCAGCACTACCGCTATGGTACGAGAACATCAGAGAGTATCTATGCACATCCACCTTCCCAAAGGAAATGCCACTAGGATAGAGACGGAAGTTAGCACTAAAGAGTACAACCTTTCATCTTATTAATGGTTTGCTATATAAAATGGGGTCTGACCATGTGTTGAGATGATGCATCATGCAAGAAGAAATTCTAGGAGTACTCAAGGAAGCACATGAAGGCCTTGCTGGAGGGCACATGGGATTGGATGCCACAACTCAGAAAGCTCTCTTGGTAGGATTGTGGTGGCAGCCCATACACATAGATGCTTGAGAGTGGGTAGTAGGGTGTGATACATGCCAGAGGGTCGGCAAACATCTCTAAAGAGATTACATGCCCCTATTCCCCTTGCAGCTCTAGGAACTCTTTGAAAGGTGGGGGCTAGATTTCATCGAGCCACTCAAAGTCAGTCAATTGCACCGATGCTGATATATTGTGGTAGCCACCGAGTACTTGATGAAATGGGTAGACGTTGGAGCACTTCCAGACAACACGACAATCAATACAACAAGGTTTATATATGAGGAGATTGTCACACGATATGGAATACCCATATAGATCACGAGTGACTGTGGTGGGCACTTTGTCAAACACGTCATTTGGCTCATGATGACGGAGTTTTGAATCTTCCATAGTCTATCGAGTTTGTACTACTTGATGGCAAATGGACAAGTAGAGTCGACCAACAAAGTGTTAGTGTCGATCATTCACAAATCATGTTGAGTAGAAGAAGCAAACTAGGAAGAAAAGTTGCTTGTCATATTGTGGGCATATCGTACGACATACAAGGTCACGATCGGGCACACACCGATCCAATTAATGTACGGCCAAGAAGTGATAGTGCTAGCTGAATATATGGTACCGAGTTTGAGGATAGCTATGGAGAATAGACTTGGCAACATAAAGTCTGAAGGAGCAATTATTCAAACTCAACAAACTTGATGAATGAAGAATATTGGCACAATGGGCCATGGAAGCGATGTAAAAGAGAAGGAAGTACTGGCATGACAAGTATCTTCGTCCAATGGAATTCCAACTTGGTTAGTTAGTTTTAAAATATAACGGCCACAACAAAATCAAGCTTGGTAAATTCAAGGTAAGGTGGCTTGGACCCTTTAAAATCAGAGAAGTTAGTGAGAATGGAGCAATTAAGCTTGAGAATTTAGATGGGAGCCTGCTGCAAGACTCCATGAATGGATCAAAGTTGAAATCATACAAGGAAAGAAAGGAAGCAATGATTGGAATTAATATGTTGGGCTACGCAACAAAAGAAGATTGGACAATAAGCAAAAACAAAGCCATGGAGGAGGAGGACTTGGGAATAACTGGGAACTTGTTTGTAGAAGAAGAAGATTGGACAGTGGGAGGAGACCGGAAAATTGTGGAGAGATTGGTCAAGAAACGAGTAGAAGGGATTGCAGTACCAAGAACTCATAGACATCTGACAAATGCTTCGTTTGGAATACCTGCACTGTGGAAGAGAGTATGGTGTCACTAGAAATTATATGTACCCTACGAAGGAGAGAGAAGAGGGTACGTGGTCTATGAGCTTGACGAAGAAGTTGGGAAGGAAAGAAAGGAAAAAGCAGTCGAAAATGAAGATGACTTGGAGGAATATCCAAAGGAGGAATGACCATGCCTTAAGGCCATAATAATGGTGGAGGATATGTTCATCACCCAACAACTTAGACACAATGAAGAGGTGATCAAGTATGCCATTGAACATAATCTGGAGCCCCCTCCATTGTCGACCTCGAATGGACTATGGTAGGTAATACCTAATTCATCAGGTCCACCGACGGTTGAAGGAGAAAATGTCACATGGTATCAACACTACGGAGAGCAGTATGTCGACGACAACTACAAAGGTACCAAACCCCCTCTCGTAGATAAAATCTTTGATTTAGAATATCTCAGAACATGTTGTGAAGATGATTGTTATAAAAGACTTTTTTCTTGTAAGTGGCGGTATGCGTTAGAGGTGAAGGTAAAAAGACCCGACGAAATGAATGGCCAAAAATGAAAAATTAATGGCGAAGAAGAAGAAAAGAATAAAAAGCAAAAAATTATAAAATTGGTGGAGTTGAAAATTGAAAAAACAAAAAATTAAAATTTCAAAGAAGAAAAAATGTTAAAATAAAGATGGGAGTTATGAAAAAATTAAAAAGGGGGCATATTAAAATATTCCAATTGGTAATTATAAAAAGGGAAAAAATCCAAGTGAAAAAATTAATAAGGAAAATATCTAGTACAAATGTTTATTATAAAACCCGTACATTAAAATAGAAAGCACAAGTTTGTACGGCGAAGGAGGAAGGTCATAATCGTAAGGCGAGAGCAAGAATATACAAAATGGTGAGTAGAAGACAAACTTGTATGACTCACACAGTAGAATAGCATATGACCACAACCAAGAAATTATAAAACCGTATGGCTTCCTTAGGAAGGGAATCAAGTAGCAGGTGGTCTAAGGAAGTCTATAATATCCCCGTTTTCAATCAGGTCAGTGTTGAGTGTAGTTTTGGTTTTCTCGGCGATGGTTAGTGTTGTTAGCGGGCTTATCTAATGTTCCATAGGGCTTTGAAGGATTTTGGCACCTTTAGTTGTCGCTTCTGATTGGGTTTTTGTGTTTTCCACAGTTTTTGTTGTTGGTGTGGAAATAATTTAATAATTAAATAATTAATTAAGCTGTCAAAAAAGATGAAGTAGAAGGCAACTTAAATTAATTATTTTGTAAAAGTGACTTTAGCAAGAAAAGTTAAATATTTTATTAAAGTCGCTTTTTGGGTGAAATAAGGAGTTAAAATTAAAAAGTAAATATGGGGTTTTCAAGAATCGTGTAGCAATCAATTACAAAAAAATGAATAAAAGGTTTTGGGAAGGTCATTTTCAGATTATGTTGGATTTTGATTGAAGAAGTTTTTTGCAGTTGGATTTTAGAACTCATTGGGGACGAATACCTCCATTAAGAATAACACCTTCAGGGCTGGAAGATGTTTCTTGGGTGTTGATTTAAGAATTTTATGAAGATTTATAGTTTCCAGTGATGTCCGTTCATATTCAGGGGATGCCTGGAATTCCATATTTCAGTTGACTGATGAAAATATAGGACAGCTATGATTATGGGTATCATTTCATTTGTTTCCTCTTAGCTGGGTGGTTGTTATCAAATATTAGAACAGATGTTTTAAGTCACATTTGAATTAATTACTGGAGTCGTACTCCTAGCTGGGCCGTACATGCTTCTAGGCTGTACTGCATTGTTTGAATTTGCTTCTGTAGTTTGGGACAGATAATGGTTTTGGTAGTGAATCAAACTTCATATATTAGCATAACAATCATTCCATTCCTGTGTATTAAAAACCCATTTTAAGAATTGAAATTTTGGAAGGAACCATACACTAGCAGGACTGTACGATTGTACCTCCTTGTTTGGTTCGAAAGTGTTACTTTGGAGCAGTTTTGTTTATGGGTATTGCTGAGTTAATAATTTCTTAGTTGGGCGTGGTTTTTGGATACTCGAATCAAGTGTTTAATGCTTATGTTGATTTCTAAGTGTGTCGTACATATTCCCATACCAAGATTTCCATACTACCTTTTTGAATTGTTTGAGCTGAAGGGAGTTTTAAATTATTATGGATATCATTTGGTAAGAGTCTCGTTGCCTGGGCATTCATATTAATGCATTGAAAACTGAAGATTAATGCTTCAATCTTTTCCTGGAGTATCCGTACATTCCTAGCCAGCCGTACCTGTCAAAGGGAGGCATAATTTAAATAGAAGGAAGCACAGTTTTTTTTGTTGACAGTTTGGAAGCTCTTTAGTGGCTCCTATCTCCTCATTAAATTTTAAAGGAGTTAGAGTGGGATTTGACCAAGAGGAGTGTGGTTTGCATTATGTTAGCTGTGCATCGATTGTTCCAAGGCTGTATATTCTTCAGCTCTTCCTGTGTAGCTTATTTGCAGATTTATATTTAGTTCCCTTTCCTAAGAAAGACAAGATTCTTGCATATATCTGTAGCAGCAGATTGCATTCTGTGTGGGAGGAAGTCTTCTGAAGAGGTAAGGTGTAATTTCTGTTTATTCAAGTTGCCATGATCTGCAAAGCTACATAATTCCTGCAATATTAATCACTTCGATTCCAGTCCTGCATAATCACACAAATCTGCCCAGTTGGTTAACTCTGAAGCTGGAGAAAGAGTGTTAATATAATGCTGTATCTGCTGAAGGAAAGGTCAGATTTTACTCTCTAAATTAAATTTACTAAGTTGCAAATCATAATTCCTGCAATATTAATCACTTTGATTCCAGTCCTGCATAATCACACAAATCTGCCCAGTTGGTTAACTCTGAAGCTGGAGAAAGAGTGTTAATATAATGCTGTATCTGCTGAAGGAAAGGTCAGATTTTACTCTCTAAATTAAATTTACTAAGTTGCAAATTGTGGAGCAATTCTTCCTAAACTGTGTTTGCTAGGAAGAAAGTTCAATTTTCAGTTTGTTATATATATATATTTGTATCAAACTTTGCAAACATACACACAACATGCATAACTAAAAAACATTCTAAACAAGAGTAGTGGTGAAACTTTGAAAATGTTTGGGGTGAACTAGGGGTGTTATTACAAAGTCATCGTACAATAGCCTCTGAAGATTGGTATGCAAGAGGTTTCAAAGTACAACAAACAACGAAGGGAAACACATGCCGTATGCATTGAGTGCATTGTCGTATGACGGTATAGTGGAGGTCAAACCATATGACGAAGACAAGACACTTGCATCGCACGATCGAAGGGAATTGTGTCGAAGATACAGCGTACAAAGAAGACCGTATGGGTACAACCACATTTGATGTACTTCATCGCACAGGAAGAAAGTATATCATATGGCCGTGGGGGGTGAAGGCACAGTTTAGGAGAAAATTGATAGTACGGAAGTTTTTTTACATAGTACGAAGTAGAAGGGAAGTATGAGGCATACAAAACAGGAGGTTGGTTGCATGGTTGAGATAGAGTGGCATCATACATTGTATGACACCTAGTAAAACAAGGAGAGTCTTCAATATAGTACGGCTAAGGCGACCACATTTAC
Source organism: Sequoiadendron giganteum (assembly GCA_007115665.2). Taxonomy (NCBI): domain Eukaryota; kingdom Viridiplantae; phylum Streptophyta; class Pinopsida; order Cupressales; family Cupressaceae; genus Sequoiadendron; species Sequoiadendron giganteum. The sequence continues at coordinate 519,195,684 of CM021109.1, forward strand.
CCCTACAGTACTCACAGATTAACGACGACATACGGCATAAGGACGACTACAACAGTGTATAGAGGAAGCAAAGAGTTGTAGAAGAAAGTCATAGTATAGAGGGGAAGAGTTGTTACATTGTATGACCCAACATTCATTGGAGAATGCGACAATCGGTCATCATACTTCATAAATTCAATTGTTGTAACTATCTCTCGAAGAGACATTGCCTATTTAACTCATGTCGGGAAGTGCCAAAGGTACATTGCTAGATAGACATGGCTGCTAGCAGTAGTAAGGCAAGCGGCCAACACCTTTCAGACCTTGCATTGCATCGGGGAAAATGGCAAAGGGGAAGGATGATGACACCATCATAGCCGACACCATCACTTGGGAGAGTCTAAGCAATGGTGAGTGTTGATCATGGTGGCTAGTAGCATAGGATGATAACATTCTGAAAGTGACACTTCAGTGCGTGCAGGTTGACAAGGCACCCAACTGCCATTCTTAATTCTAGGGCTTTCGAGCCTTGCGCTAGATGATAGTATAGTACAACCGACACTCTCACAAGTTGGTGATTGATTACAAAGGTTGCCCAGTGATCATATCCCTCACACTTGCATAATTCACTAGGGTATTTGGAATGCCTTCGAGAGGAGTATCAATAGCCAAACCAACGGGGAAGATGTCACAACAACAAGAGTCCCTCCTAGAGAGAGTATGTCGTTCAGACCTCACCCAGTAGGAGAAGGATAATATTTGGAGTGTGGGTAATAGAGGTCTAAGGAAAACTCCTCACCACTCCTGAATGGAAATGCGTCTTCGATTTGATCAAGTGCCGACTCACAAGAGCTAGCAAAGCATTGGACATTGTAGTATTGATGATTACCCTCATGGTGAGATTGAGTATGGGGAGGGTTTATAATTGGGGGAGTGAACTATTTGAGAGGATCTGAGAGTTCTTGTGCCTAAAGCACAAGGTGTTCTATATGACACAGCATGCCATTAGACTCCTACTTGATGCCATTTACACGTAGGCACCCTTTGATAAGTGGGGAAGACTCTAGCCGGTAGGCCAACTGGATGTGTCTTTGCCAAGTGTGTTCTATTGGGCAAACTTGGGAGTGCAAACAACAAGGGAAGAGACACCATAGCCAATGATGCCACTGGTGAAGAAGAGGAAGCAGAGAGATACTTCAGTGAGTGGGAACGGCTACGAGGCCATAGAGCTATCTTCCTTCATAGAGATGAGTACAAAAGAGGTCTCACTTGCAGAATAGACATACTCTCAAGAGGATATTGAGGAAGCCATCCTTGCATAGCCAGCCATCCCCATTGAGCTAGCCATTCCCTCATAGGCAACCATCCTCATGCAACCAACCATTCCTGTGTAACGAGCCATGGTACTAGTAGTATTTGTTGGTACATTACTAGTTGTAGCCCCATCGCTTGCACCACTAGCAACAATGCTCAACCAACCATCCTCGTGCAGCTAGCCATTCTTGTGTAGTGAGCCATGGTCCCAGTAGTATCTGTTGGTACATGACTAGTTGTAGCCCCATCGCTTGCACCACCAACAACAGTGCCACCATTAGCTTTAGTTTCGCCAATAGTGCCACCTTCAACCAAAAACACTCTGATGGATGAAGAGGATATTGGGATCAATGACAAGCTTGGCATGATGGGGGCACCACCAGAGCCGCTAGGATTATTGATCGAGGGCATAAAGCCACCACATGAGTGAGAATTGGTCACTATGGTAGTTGACACTTAGATGGGCCCTTCAGAGCCCTCATGGCTAGCTTCGCCAACCACAAACATTACCATGGCGATAGTACCAGTCATAGATCCACAACTAGACATAGATCCATAGTCACATCCGATCGAGTCAGGAGAGATAGAGAAGTCGAGTGAGGTTGAGTCAGATGGAGTGTTTATTGAGATTGGTCGACTGTATGCATATGACCCCATCCACATGGTACAATGTTAGCTTGGAGAGCTCCAGTCTATGGCCAAGGTGATGTATGAGATTGGGGGGATCTCTCGGCAACTTGATATCGGTCATGACCCATTGGTAGCGCAGGAGGCAAAGAGGATCCTCACATTCATGTAGATTGGGTGTGAAGGAGGGTTTCTTAGAGGCTTCATCTCACATGGGTGGCCGAGATGGAAACAACCGAGATGTTAGTTGCTTGCCATCCACCGAGAGCAATAGCCGGAGGGAGACATGGCAAAGTACTATTTTCTCTTCATGGTATGGAGCTTTGCTATCGAGATGTTTTTGCTAGTTTGCATTGACATATGGCTTTGATTGAGGGGGGCACTCAGTCGAGAGATCGAGCCCTGGCATAGGCTAAGACTATCTGGGAAAAATTGGTTGATCATATCTAGAAGTCTCAGGAGCAGTTGGATCAAACCATAGTGATAGAGCATGCAGAGGTCACAACCCTAGAGGAGATTGTAGTGGAGAGAGACAAATAGTTGGCTCAAAAAGATGCTCAGATAGCTGAGAGGGACGGTGAGTTACAAGTGAAGGGGTAGGAGTTAAAGAAGATGGCAACTAAGTTACAAGAGAGAGAACATGAGCTGGAAAAGACAAAGAAACAATTGGAGGCTGTTCACATGGTCAAAGCAGCCCAAGAGCGAGAATTGGTGGCTAACCAACATTTTTGGCGCCTTCGCCATCAGCAGTCAGCGACATCCACACCCATGTCCTTAGTACATCTAGGGATGTCTTCTCATCCTCTCTCTTCTCAGTAGTCATTTTCAATATGTATACAAACCCAATTTTGTTGTGTCATTTGGAATATGACTTTCTTTTTGGGGGGGCTAATGTAGTCAGCTGAGAGTCAAGTGAATATGTTTTAGTCAGCTAGGTAATAAATAAATAAATATTTTTTGTAATTGTGTGTTAATCCCCGACTGGTTGTTACTGTCGGTTAGTAGTTACCGTTGGTTGGTAGCCTTAACCAACAACGGTTTGCTATACATATGTACTTGTTGTTCATAGTCGGGGACCACATGTTATGATATTCTTGTATACCTTGCATATTGAATGAACGAGAATAAAGCTATATCTTTTGAAACATGGTTGTTATTAAATTATATTATATTTTGTAACTCTGTTACTTCCATTTACTCTGCAAATATGGCAAAGTAGAATAAGTAAGTTAACATTATATCCTTCCACCAGGAAGCCTAACCTGAAGCTTTTTACTTGAATTTTGTGCATTTCTTTTCCATATGACTAAGGCCATAACAAGATCAACATCTAAAATTCAATTTCTCTTAGTCCAACCTCTGTTTCCAAATGCTATCTTCCACTTTGAGTCAGATTTCTGCTGACACACCCTTCAACAAATCCATCTTAATCTGGATGCAAGAAAAGGTGGGTGTGAGATTCGCAGTAGTCTCTGAAGAGATGGTCAAGAAGATACGAAGAGAGTCACCAATCGCCTTAAAACAAGTGATCAAAAACTCTAATGTGAGATAGGGCAATCTGACCCAAACTGGAAGCACAATAAAAGATTCAGTAAGAGTTTAAAGGAAGGATTCCAAGGCAAGAAAGTTTCCTTTCACCAAAAATACCTCCCCTTTTCCATAAAAGCCATCCCGTCATTCTCGCATTCACACACAATAATAAAAAAATCCCATGCACATGGGTAGAAATCTACAACAATCAAGAGAAAAGGTTTCTAATTTTGGGATAGCCAATCATGGAGCTCTAATACAGTAGGCCAAACATGGTTGAATCTACAGCTCAAAATCTTATCTGTATAGTGTGCCTCTTCATCCATTACATCTTATCTCAAAATGAGCATGGGGATCTCCTTTAAACAAGAAACTGCATGAACATGCTTAGCAGATCTATGACCATCATCTGTTTGTACAGTTGTAGGCCTAGGAGGAGCAACAACTGCCACAGCTGCCGCATAAGAAGATGCTCTCAAAGGCACATAGGGCAATCCTGTGAAATCTCTAAATCCAAAATCTCGTCTGCATTCAAAGCAGGGTTTGCAGGAAGTTTCAAATAGAGGTGACTGCAGGAGACATAAATTGCAGTATAAGGAAAACACTTGCATTCATTACATCTAATGCCACCACAAACCCACAGGCAAGTAGGAGCTCTTTTGGGGGAGTTAAAATACCAACAGGCAATGCAATAGCAGAAACCAGGTGATCGGGTGTAGCAGGGGCAGTGGATCTAGAACCAACAACAGGAAGAACTGAAGTTAGATCAATAGAATGTAAACCCACATCCTCATGAAGAAATGTCATTAGGGTTTTGCAAAGGAATTGAAAGAGAGCAGCAGCAGTCTCCAGGGCCCATCAGGAGCATATCAACTTCCACTAACTAACGTCATATGAATAATTAATGGCTGGTAAGCTATGGTTTTAGCCTAGAGACTAGGTATGTTAAAATGTTTGACCTGTAGACCTATGCTAATAATTGCTTTGCTCAGTAGTTAGTTTTATATTGAGTAAATTTATTCATAGGCTGGTTGGTAGATTTAAATTAAGTACAGGATTATAAATAGTAAATTTGCTTGTAGGTTGGGCCATATGCTAATTTTTAGTAATTTTGCTAGTAGGCTTCCTGCAGGTTTATAATTCTGGTTCACAGGCTATATACTTGACTTGAATGCTTTACATTTTGGCTTGTGAGTTCATTCATAGACTAAACATAGCAGTAGCCTGTAGGCGATGATGTTCCAAAAATAAGATTATAAAAACAACAAAGAATTCTCATAAACATCAAGTATAAGAGTACAAGCACAACATCATAAATAATAGTTAAAATAACATTAGATCAGGAGTTGAGCATTAAATGAGCAGCCGTCTCAGTTCTTCATAGCAATTGTTTTTACTGAGGAAAGAAGTATCTATTTTGTTGACATCCTCAGTACATAAACAATAAAGAATTTTCAAGAAAAAAGTATACGAGTACAATAACATCATAAATGACTGTTAAAAGAACATTAAATGAGGAGTTGAGCATTAAATAAACAGTCATCTTGGTTTTCATGACAATTGTTTTTGCTGAGGTAAGAAGGATCTATTGTGTTCACATCATCAATCCATAAATTAACATCAAGTATTCATATGGTGCAGCCAGGGCCCTACTCACTCTCCCTTCCATTGTTGATTTGTAGGTCTAGTGCAGCTAGGGGCTCTCCCAAATTTCCAGATAAATTCTCTGATCAATTAGCCATTTGTTTGCAATTTTAAATGATTTTGCAAAATTGAAGATTTTGCCAAATACTAAATAGTATAAGAGTTTGATCACAGTTCCGACAGTTGTTGGGAAGCTAAGCACCATTTAGTTCAATGAGTTGGAAGGGATATTCCAATGTGAACAAGTGTTTTCTTATAATAAAAACTTCCATCATGCATGGAATTTGTTCCTATGCTGCAAGTAGAAGGGGAAGAGTGCCTAAAACAGGAACTGGGTTTGATGGCACTTGTAGAGTGCCTAAAGGAAGATAGACACAACTTTACCCTCACTCTCTATGCAATTAGAATGGCTTTAAATGTGTAAAACACTAGTTAGTTCTCTTTGTTTTTTTGTTTTTTCGAATTTTTTTTTGCATTTTTGGGTTTATGATAATATCCCAAGAAATTGAAATATCTTTATGTTTTGGTTTGTTGAGATTTTCTCAAGAAAAACATTTGCTTCTATCCTATGGTCTTGAGTCCTCAACCTCTTGTTTTGACATTTTTTGTATTACTAGTGCAAAATGGTCATAGTCTATATTCTATGGTTGACATAGTAGCAACATTATATCTCTTTAGGTTCTTTTATATGTTTTAGCTCATAATTTCAAAATCTACCAATCCTCTAGTAGCAAATTTTACTTTTCTTTTGTTCAATACAATTTAATTTTACTCAGTAAAACAAAGAGTTTTGTTGTTTTGTCCTGGTTTGAGCACTTGCCTCTAAAGCTTTCTTCAATGTTTTTCAAAATACAATTGATGTTTTATGGTGGAATGTAGGGCTTTTTAGGGCCATAACATCTCTTCCCCCTCAAAAAGATTTGTTTCACTCAATTAGTCTTGTCTCACCCAAGAACATTTTGACTCCGTGTAATGTCCCCTTCTCAAGCATGATCTTTCCAGTTGACCATTGGCCTATTCTGGAGACTCGTAGGCTTGTCGGAAGGTAAAATTAGGGTTTCTTGTTTTGAAGGATGCTCTTGCTTGAGGTTGGTTGATTCAATGGCGGATTCTTTCTAGGTTTTCAGAGAGCTTCATAGTGATATGTTTTCCTGGCGTTTTGAGCATTTTCAGGAATTTACTATTTTTAGTAAATTCTATTTTTGGCAGTGGTCCTGTTGGCTTTGGCACGGTCGGCTTTCTACTTCAGGCAGATCAGTTGGCTTACTCATTTTTGGCTTTTGGGTATAACTGGAGAGATAAGTCGAATTATTTTAATTAAGTCGTGTTTTAATGTTATATTTTAACATTGACCCCTTGGCCTAGCAACTTCACTTTAAGTTGTTTTTAAAAAGGTGTTCTTTATGGGTGGGCGCCTCATTGAGGAAATTAATTATATTAAAAGAATTAATCCAAGCTTAAGTTGGGCGCCAACTTCAAGGAAGGGATAAAGTTTATATTAAAAGTCAATTATTGCTTGGAAAAGTGGGATGCCATCTATTGGAGGATTAGGGTTTGACTCAAAAAAGAAGATTAGGGTTTCGAGAAGAGTCATCTGGAAATTATAAAAGGAAGCCATTGGTTCTCATTTCAGGATCTTTTTGTCTACAGGAATGTTATGCTGCCGGATTGGCTATGGGATTGCTTCGAGGAATGTAAGCCTCCTAGCTTGGCATTGCTTCTCGCTTGAAAGATAGCGACTAGTGGTGATATAGTGTAGTTTGAGTGATTTGTAGTGGATTTTGTGCATTGTAGTCAGTGTGTGGCATTGTAGATCAGTTTATGCAAATTAGAGAGATTCTGGAACTGCATTTTTCATTACAGCAGATTGTAGTTTTCATTCACAAGTCAAAAAATACAAAAAAGAATCATTCTGGGTATTGTCAAATCTCTTTGTTTGGTAGGGGTGACCCTTTTCCCAAGGTTATAGATTTTTTAATGAAGGCTGTGATTTTTAAAGGCAAATCGCCCCTCTTGCTGGGCCGTACCATCTCTGTTTGCATTGGGATTTGTGCATAAATTAAATAGAAACTTTGGGGTCTGTTTTGTGTTCCAATCTTGGGCGCCTTCATCATTAGGGTCTTTTGCTTTTCGTTTCACGTCATTGGGATGAGTTGTGAGAGAGAAATGTCCATTTTAGTGTGATCTCAAGTTGCTGGTTTTACAGGTAAAGGTGCAGGTCTGAATCGACCAGAGTCTTAAATCTGGTTCTTGAGAGAAGAAATCAATCTTGGCATTTCCATTAAGCAAGGAGAATTCTTATTTATATGCTCGTTGAATTATTCTAACTCCATGCTCTTGGCAGACGAATTCTCTATCATATTGTAAGCTGACAGTAGTGCTGGCAGCAGTTCTTTAATTTGGTTTAATCATGATTTTTAGTGCTCATCTTTACATTACATAACTGCAATTGTATTTTCTTTATCTCCGCCCTATGGTAGCTCCTTTCCCACTCCAGGTTTGAAAGCACATTCTGGGTGTTGAGTTTACTTTCAGCATAATAGAGGATAGGGACCCTCTGACCACATGCTCGTCATTCACCGACGCATTTTTTGGTTAGAGTTCTTGTATCGGCATTTCATTTAAGATCCTTTGACCATATGCTCGCCATCTCTTGGCGCCATTCTTGGTTAGAGTTCCTTCCAACTCTGTTTCAGCATTCAGATCCTCTGACCAATGCTCATACCTTGCCCACATCGGGATCCTGGTGTACATTTTGGTTAGAGTTGCTTCAGCATCGTTCTGGTTTAGAGCTAACCCTAACGACTGTGAGTTGCTCTACTTATTGTAATCAAAAATCAAAAAAAAATTTGGCTTGGTATATTTCACTCCGAAAGTGGTTTCTTCTAAAGATTGGTTCAATCTATGTTGTTTACTTATGTTTTTATTTCTTCCAATATATTTAGTAGGTAACTGTAATGCTTTTTTTTGGTAAACTTCTTGATATCCACATATAAAGAGAGGACATTTTTGTGTATATAAACACACACACACACATACACACATACATACATATATACATAGTGCACACTACACACACACATACATATAAACTTCTATCTTTTTCGTTTCACCTTAAACACAATCCTAATACACACACACATGTTGAACATATGTTGTCATTGATGTCAAAAGAACTCATTGATGTCAAAGGAGTGATGCCAATAGATCAGTGAGAATTAAATGTGATTACTTCTATCATGTTTGAGCTTTTGAAATTAGGAAGTATTACTGTCATGTCATGTTAGAGCATTTGAAATCAGGAAGTATTGTGATCAGTTGCAGAATGTTAATGTTATCATTACTGAGAAGAAGGCTACTAGTAGTATGCTTGAAATATCATCTTGTATCTACTACAGTTGTTGGAAGCAGTCTGGAAGTGTTTGTAGTAGTATTCAGTGGTTTGCTACCCATGCACTGTCATAGTGTTTTGCTCCGCATTCTATCGCAGTTGAATGCCATGGCTTGCAGTTGGGACCTAAAATAAAGTTACTCATGATGTACCATATTCCAGAGTTTCAAAGGTTGAACTTCTGCAAACATAAAGTTAGAAGTAACAAAGTGTTGTCTATGCCGACTGGTTGACTGTAAATAATGTCCGAGTGTTTGTGCTAGAGAAGGGAAGCGTGTGAAATTAAAATAGGACCAGTTAAGATCATTGAAGGAAGCACATAATATAATCTAACACCAGCAGTAATGCATTTGATTTTGGCCTGAGCCGACTACTCGTTTCATATCAATTTGAATTAAGGTCTGGCCTTAGCTGACATGGCTTATTGCGGATGGTGTTAAGAAGTTCTTGGCCGACATGAGATATTGTAAAAATGTTGGAATGTATATATTTATGACTAGGATTCATTCAACGAAGTAGAATGAAAGAGTGTGTTGTAGGAATGTTATCTAATTAGGGCTTCTTTGCGAACATTAGTGTGATGTAATGTGAGTTGCATTCCAATCATTGTGCGCCATTATCAGAAGATCATATGCTATGTGGGAGAGTGTCTAAAGGTTGATCAGATCAAGTAGACGCTATGTTATCAATCTTGAAAGCCCACAAATCATATCTCTGTAATTCGGTAGGATTGGTGTCTTACCTATTGAGTAGGTGCTCAATCCCTTGTATTGGGGATTGGTGTCTCCAGTAGGTTGGTGTTTGCAAATACAATTGGGGATTGGTGTCTTTGGTAGGTTGGTGACTACTTCATGATTGTAAGTGATTTGTTTTTTTTGTGAGATTGGATTTGGATAGTAGCTCCAAGTAGCTCTTCTTAGCATGGTTTTTTCCCATTCTAGGTTTCCATGTATATTTGGTGTTCTTTGTGTGGATGTGTGCATCTGTGTTGCTTAATGGTTAAAGGAATTAATACTTGCTGCTTTGATGTTTTGAGGTTCGTGTTTGGTAATTAATGTTGAATTAAAGAGTTTTTGCATATACTAATTCACCCTCCGGCCCCTCGCCCCCTTCTCAATATATTGTGTTACTTCTGTTTTCTTTTTCCAATATATTTAGTAGGTAACCGTAATGCTTTTTTCTATTAAACTTCTTTGATACCCACATTAAAGAGAGGAAATTTTTGTGTATATAAACACACACACATACATACATACATATATACACACACATACATACATATACACTTCTAACTATCATTTTTGTTTAACCTTAAACGCAATCCTAATACACACACACATACATATACACTTTTAATTATCATTTTCATTACACCTTAAATACAATCCTATTATATATATGTATATACATACCATAGTTTTAGGACTCAGACTTAGACTCAGACTCGACTTGGCAGCCTAAAATTTTGACTCAGACTCAGGACTTGGCACAAACTCTGCAAAAAACTCAGCATGAACTCGGATAAAGAAAATCCTCATAATTACACAAAGAAAAGAAATAAATGCATTTGGAGAACATAAAAGTCTAATTTGACTATCAATTTGTCATAATTCAAACATTACACGTCATATGATCCTCAAACTCTCAAAAGTTGAAGTTTCAACCACTATGTTTGTTATGTTCAAGTGCCAAAAGAGTCTGGGCTCAAGACTCGGGAGTTCGAGCCTAAGATTTAGGAGTTTTTGAGCAAGATTCGACTGAGAACTCTCCAAGGCTCGGCCAGCTCGGAGACTTGGGAGTTTGGAGAGTTTTGCAGAGTACTCAAAGAGTCCTCAAAGTATGAATTATATGCACACACACACACACACACACACACACATACATATACACTTACAATCTTTTTTGTTAGACATACATACATACATACATATACACTTTTAACTATCATTTTTGTTACACCTTAAACACAATCCTAATTAACCAGGCAACTTTATTCATTAATAGTTAATCTATCGTGGTGAATGCATAACAAGAACACTAATTCAAAACCCAGTCCAATTCCTCAAGCATTTCCTTTTTGTGGTCTACCTACATATCTTGACTTTTGAGCATCAAAGGATTTGCTATACACGATAATAGAAGACTTCATCCTCACAATTTGGGATGGGATTCTTGATGTCTTGTTTGAATCACAATTATTAACTAAGCTTATACTTACAATACAATCCATACACAATAGTATGATGACAAGCATATCCCAAACATATGTTACTATGATATCAACATCAAGCATGAACTCCTAAACCACATAGCGACCAACTGGTATAAGAAGTGAATGTAACTCTACAACATCATCAACTTCTTATAACACTATTCATGAACACATAAGCCCTTTTACTAGTTGAAAAATGGAAAGCTAGTGCATCCTATACAACATCCCTCTTTTCCTTTTCCTACATGTTGGTGTGCATTTTAATACTCACTGAACACAAAATAAAATGCCCAAGGACACTTTACCCTCTCTTGAAAAGTTACTACGTATGCTAAGACTGCAAAGAAGATCATATAGCAACTCCAAGGTTTCTTTCGTTAGGTCATGACACATGGATAAGATCAGTGGGCATTGTGATATGCTGGTATCACAAAGGACTTACTTTAGAATTTGTTTACAAGCCAAGGACTTAGACGGTTTTATCATTGAATGCTCTTTTCATTGGGTATTTCATATTTTCGAAAAACAAAATGCAAAAAGATGAGGGTTTAGAAGTCTAAACTACGCCTAAGAACTCAAGAGATGACAATGATTGGATGAAACTGGAATAACCACACTTTGTTTCGCCTCCCTGGGACAACTACGCAAAGCGGGTGCAATCTTCAATGGAGGTGATAATAATTTCCATGTCTGAATCAATAATTATTCAAATTGAAGTTAAGCATCCACAATTGAAGAGCTCAGGCTAACTTTACGCATTGGATACAAATCATCTATCCACAGAAAGCATGAGCTAAATTTCATCAATCACCGCTATTAGATCTCTCATTCACTAACAAACATTCAAATGGAAATGCTAAATTAACTTTAATCTAAGTGTTGAAGGAGAATATGTAAACCTTGCACACCACTTGAAAATAAAAGTGATTCTTAGCAAATCATGCACAAGAGCTTTTATTAACGGAAATGGTATAACGCAACAATCGCATACTACTTACTTCACAAATTGAAAATGAGAGTACGCAAGTTTATATAGAGTTTCAGAAATAAAAGAGTGGCCTAGATTAAAATAAGCCAACGAACGTGTTGATGCGTGTTTTGTGACACACACAAACACACTAGAATAAAGTGTCCAAAGATGCTCTATCCTCTCTTGATAAAAATCACCTTTCGTGCTAAGATTGTGAGATAGTTCACAAGGTAATTCCAATGTTTCAAAGATGGGGTGTGGATAGGCTCTGTGGTAGTTGTGGTTTGCTGGTAACCCAAGGGGGCATTTTACTTCAGTAATTCTCTTGAAAGTAAGGGATTGAATGCAGTGTTGTATTTTTTGGGATTTTCTGACTTTAGATAAAAAAATGAAAAAAAGGAGAGGGAGTTAGAAATCCTATATTAATCCTAAGGAACTAGGAGATTGTAAAGATCAAATGCAACTGAAAGGAAACCATGCTTTGTTTCGTCTCGAAAAACGACAACTACACAAAAGCAGGTGCAATCTTCTAGGGTTTGTGCCTGAGATTTTTTACTACAAATAACACCATCAATTTGAACAATACTATTTAAAGTAAACGTTTAAAAGCATTCACATTAAGAGCTCAGTCTAACTTTGCACATCAAATGAAAAGCATCCATTTGAAAAAAGTATGAGCTAAGTTACTTCAACCTCTACTATCAATCTTTCGCTCCACTAATAAATAAATCTTTAATCTAAAACAATCCTACGAGAAAGAGGAAATATGCAACCATGCACCCATTTGATAATAAAGATTTCAAAGCATCTCATGCAATTATGAATTTCATTATCACAACAGTTTTCGCAACAATTTCATACAACTCTTCTCTTCTAAAAAAAAACTAATTCTAACTCAAAAAAATCTAATCTCTAATCCTCTGATTAGTTCTTTCTGATTTTTTTCTGATTGTTTCAAATGAAAATGAAAGGGTACTTATAGAATTCTCCAAATACATTGAATGACCGAGATTAAAACAAGATCAAAGGCCCGGATTTGAACAAGAAAACCCTAATTAGGATTGCCAAAACATCAACCAGTTGACAAGCAAATGAGTCATCCACTGAGAGTTGCGACCTTATCCGCTTCTGCAATGCTCTGTTCAACAAACCTGGACACAATGGCGCCAATCTCCTCAATGGTAATGTCTGGCAAGGTACTGACACTGTATTCTAGCAGGTCCAAACTGTCCGCACAATCGGCAAAGACAACTGCCCATTCTGATTCGTGTTGCAAGGAAGTACTACGGACGGTCAAGAGGTTGAATGCCTTAGTCAGATTTTCGCCCAAGATTGGCATGATGGAGAAAACCTTGTTCACTTCCCTTTGCATATTATCTAGCCACAAGTCATTCTCTCGGAGAATGTCCTTGTTCAATACATCTGCAGCCATGTGAAAGATGTCATTTTGAATGTTCTTCACTCGCTCATCAACTTTGGCACTTTCTGCCTTAACCCTTTCCAGCACTTCCCTATGGGAGACCAATGCACAATACCAATTGTTGTCTTCGTATATTTTTTTGTGCATCTTCTTTTGATCGGTAGTACGTTCGGTGGTAGGCTGGAATGCCAAATGTCTCCTGTATAGCCAACTCGCCTAAGTACGCCAATACTCTGCCATCTGGTGCCTCAATTTGTCCCTCTTCAGCATTGTAATGCAAGGCGCATTCCACCATCAACTCTGGACACTCGATTGCCGGCGGAAATCCTGCAGCTTGAACTAGGCCGTTTCGCATCATTTTCCGTGCACATCATTTTCCGTGCAATTGGAGTTGGAAGGCGTTTATCACTTCCATACATTCTTTTCCGGAATTCATCTAAATCAATATGGCCAAGATCAGTGTCAGCAACATTCTTCCATTTGGAGACAATTTTAGACTCTAGCTGCAAACCTTTGCTGGCGAACTTCATTTTCTATGATGATTCTCCGTATAAATCTGCAAGAGAAATATTCAACATTCAGAAATTATTTACGCATAAACATATTCCAGCAAACTCGATAAGTTAATTCGTGAAAATAATTATTGCTGGAAATGAAAGAATTAAATTATTTCGCAAAGAAAACTTCGCCGGAAAAGAGGAAGTAAAGTCTGCCTGGCAATGAAAAATGTGTTGCTGCTGAAGAAATTCGCACTTTCAGCCTTTTACTTCGTAGGAAAAATATAAAACTTCACAAACTTTTGTGCCTTAACAAATTTTCTTCACAACTTCGCTTTCGAATGAATGAAAATGAAATGCCAAACCAATTTAAGGTTGAAAGAATCGACCCATTTAGCAAATTTTAATTGTTTCCAATTAATTTAGTCTGAACTCGGCTGGCACTTGTCTTTCGAATAGCAATTTCCATCTTTAGCATAAGTTGGTAAAGAAAGTTTCTAATTTTGTCGCCAGTTGAGTGAGGTTCTTTTCTTCTTCCTTTTCTCAGCAATTTGCCTAGAGAAATTCAAATTTTCTCATTAAATGGGTTTTGGAAAATAAAATATTAAAATAATATTTTATGTGTTGTTTTCAACCCGTTCGATAAATAATTAAATAATAATATTTAATTATTTTTTAATCCAAAGGCAAATTTATCTTTTAAAATTCCTCTGTACCTCTGCCTTAGGCGAATTTTAATCTTTTCATGATTTTTTTACTTCAGGCGAATTTACCTTTGCCAGACATACCATTTGATTTTTCAATTAATTTTTTAAATGTCTGGGCTTAGGCAAATTTCAAATTCTTTGATTTTTTCAAGGCAAACAATTAAATCTTTACTTCTCCAAGTATTTTTTCATGCCATACATGGTCCTAGTGCACTTGCCTTGTGTATTTTTTCATTTTACCAGGCTTGGGGCGGACTTGCACTAGCAATTGTCATTTAATTTTAGCAAATGGCGAATTTTCCTTTGCAATTTTACCACTTCCAAACATCTTGAAGCAGACCTCTTCACATTTCCACCCTTTTCCAGCCTTCTTGGAGTGGACTTCACTTGTAATTTGTCATTTTTTACTTTGGGCGGACTTTGCTAATGTCTTGCCATTTCACCCTTTGTGTTGGGCGGACTTTGAAGTTGCCTTGCAATTTTTCTCTCTAGGCTGGGCGGACTTTGTTTGCACTTTGCACCTTGCACATGGTGGACTTCACATGTTATTTGCCATCTTTTTTTACCTTGCTGGGTGGACTTGGTAGCTTTCATGCTATCTCCCAACACCTTGGAGTGGACTTGACATCTTCCTTGCCATTCACGTTGGGGCGGACTTGCTCATGACTTTGCAATTTTTATTTGCATGTTGTTGGGCGGACTTCCTTCATGCCTTGCAATTTTTTCTTGCATGTACTGGGCGGACTTCCATCATGCCTTGCAACTACTTGGGCAAACTTCCTTGCACTCTTGCAATTTCTTCCTTGCCAATGGCAGACTTCACTTGCACTTTGTCATTCTTCCATGGGCGAACTTACATGATGCTCATGCCATTTCCTTGCAACCTACATGGCGGACTTTCATGTACCTCTGCCATTTTTATTTCATGTTTGGGCGAATTTTAGCACATGCATATCCATGCCTTAGGCAATTTTCCAAAATTTTCAAAATTTTCACCCATTTTTACTTGCAACCTTCTGAAGTTAACATTGATGAAGCCATGACCTGCACATTTTCCGAAAATAGAAACTTTCTAAAAATAGAAATTTTCCAAAAATAGAAACTTTCTAAAAATAGCCCCTAAAAAATAGGGATCCCAGAATGGGCTAAAAATGCCAAAAAAAAGTCCCTAAAAAATAGGGGCCTGGGGTGGAAACCCTAAAATTTAGGAAGTGTCAGAATTGACTGAACTGACAGTCGATCTTCATCCACAAGGCCTTCTAAGCACTTTGGCAACGGTCAGGCACTGATTTCGGTTCACAATCATTTCTTGACTCGGATGACTTTCAAAAATTCAAATTCTAAGTACCCCATCGAAAAGACCAAAAACTCAAAAGCAAAACTATTAGAGGGAAAACTACTAGGGTCCCCATTTGCGATGGGGCGATGTGTGAAAAGGTCACAACAGAATGATATTAAAACAAATAAACCCTAATTAGGGTTTCCCAATTAACATCAGTGAACAATGAGTTTTCAAAGAGTGAGGTGGCGCCTGGAGCTACTTTCAAGGAAGTACATCCCTATCCTCTCGAGTTGCCATGTGTTCAATGAATTTGGACACAATCGAGACAACCTCCTCCATAGTGACCTGCGGAAGCATGCCGATCCTAAACTCCAGCCCGTCCAAGCCTTCAACGCACCTGACAAAGATGTCCTCCCATTCTGGCTCAATCCTCACAAAGACCTCTTGGATGGCTAAGAAGTTCGCCATTCTAACCCAGTTTTGTCTTAAGATAGGTCTTGTGATAGAAAATAAGTTTTCCTGAACTTTATTCCTCAAAGCCCCCAAATGTAAATCATTTTCTCGTAACACCTCTTTGTCTAATAGGTCGGCGGCCATGTTGAAGATTTTATTCCAGGCCTCCTTAACCTGTTTATCCACTTTGATCCCGTCAGCCTTCACCCTTCCTAAGACCTCACCTCGTGCCGTCAAAGACCACTACCAACTAAGTATAGAAATCATAAGCCGCACCTACCGCTATGATACCTTCGTCAATTAGCTCTTGCTTCGGGACTCCTTTAAGAACTCTAAGGCATGGAATTATTCTTTCCTGTATATCTGGGAGACCATCCCTCATTTTTGCCAAGGCAGCCAATCTAAAGAGCAATAAGGTGGCTTGATCGTAGACTAATGTCAACCTTTCCAAGAAGGTATTTGCTTCTGTGCCTTTGACCACTATCCATTCTTTGGCCTCTCTTGTTGTGACCGAATCTTCTTACATGTCCTTAGCTGCTTCTTGTGAAGGATTCGAAAGAGGAAGAGCTGCTGTATGATCTTGATCAAGTGGCTTGGTCAGATGCTATATGTATTCTTTTAGGCGCTTGATCTCTCTTTGGCATTCTTTCCTTTTTTTCACTTCCTTTGCCAACCTTGACTTGATGGTGGACACTGAATTGTCCAGATCTTCAACTTCTTGGCCCTTTGTGGTTGGACCCAAGTTGATGGTGGTAATAGCATATTCATACGGAGCTATATCCTCCCGTGACTTGTCCACTGTTGGCACTGCAATCTGTACAGACCGATTGCCAGCTTCATCTCTTTGTATAGTGGAAAATCTCTTAGCCGGCTTCTTGATTGAAACTTGTTCAAGTCTGACTAGGAAGTCCATAGCATCATCTTCTTCCGGCGCCTCAACTAGTGCCTGTATCTTCATTCTCTCCTTCAGCCAGTTTGGGATCGTGAGTTGTTCCATGCCATCCTCTTCCTATACATTTTCTTCATTTGGAGCATCCAAGATTCCTCGGAGGGCTGAAATCATTCCTTCTTGAAAATCATCATTTTGGGCACCCATTTCATCATCTGATCCAAGTATCTCTGTGCTAGTGGGGGATGGTGGTTCATCATTGTCCAATTGAATGGGCTCCACATTCTCCTCGAGAATTGGGGGAGGATTTCCAATATTGACCAATGAATCATCAATGGTAGCCAATATCTTGTCAATATTCCTGGACGTGGCAGAGCATGAAGGCTCCATCCTTGTTCGTTTTTGGATAGGTTCAAGATCCGCAATCTCTTCTTTCCTTTTCCTAGAGGTAGTGGCCTCCATCAATTCCATGCCATGGGGTGCTTCTGCATTTGAGGAGTAAGACTCCATTTCGCTCAACCTGTCATAGGTAAGCGTCACCTTCCTCTGCCTCAGTTCCTGGACTTGTTGATCGACCCACCATTGAGAGTATTTGATGACTGGTCTCATCAAGGTGTTCAAATCTGCTTGTTCGGGCTCAGACCACTTCACGACAGGAAGAGGCCACTCTCGTCAAAGCACGACTGTACTTGCTCTCCATCGTCCTCGAGCTGATCAGGCACTCGACATAGTTCAGTTGTTCTGATCAAGCTTACTGGCAGTTTGGACCACTGCCTCCATTTGACCTCATACTCATCTGCAACATCTGCCCAAAAGTCCTCCAACTCGATTCTATGCTTGTATTTTCTTCCATCCACAGTCTTGATATGATGATGCGGGTCAAAGTTCTCTCTAGACTGATAGGTGGCGAACGGGTACCGTTGTATTTCCAGCCTGGCACTCTCAGCTGCTTGTGCCGATGGGCATGACTCTAGCATGTCGCCGATGAAAAAGTGAAAAGTAACTGTTGCCTTTGTTTTGTTTGCTGGAAGCTCTGATATTCTTCCAACTGTCTTAGCACCTCAAGCAAGACCATCTTGTTTGTAGGAAAGATAGGCAATCTGTAGGGATTCCCAGTGAATCCTTGGACTCTGATGTATGTGTACCTTGGGTATTGAATGAACCAAGACCCGTATTTGCCGATCAAACTCTTGGCTTCGTGAGTTAGCCGTTGGTGCGTTCCTCGAAGTATTCTTGATATATACATGAGGAAAGCGTTATGCGCTCTTCTGAAATGGGCTTTCTCACTTAGCTGCAGCTGCAGATAGCAATCATAGGACTTCAGCTCATTCTCTCCATTGCGGACCACGCCTTTGCAAATGAAGCCTGCATACCGGTACGTCCTAGCCAACATGTAAATGACGTAGGAGCTCATATAGAACGTCTTCGTCTTCTCCAGATTAACTAGTTGCTCATGGAGGCTGTTGCTTATCATGTGAGACCAATTGAACATTTTCACCCCTTCAGTAAGCTCCTCGATAAAGTAGTACATCCATGCTTCGAAAGGCACGCCCTGTGGATTACCAACTATTCTATTCAACAAGATGATGATGTCTCCGTAATCTTCTTTGAAGTTCGTGCACAACAACTTCTTGGGCATCTTTTTGGCGGAAGCTCTTGGTTTCTCTAGCCATGACTTATTAATATTTAAGGTGTAGAGGTCAGGTTTCTCATCATATAATTTATGTGCATCCTCCTTAGTTCTGTAAGAAGTTCTGTGATATGTTGGGATGCCGAAGGCTTCTTGTATGGCTAACTCTTCGAGGTGAGCTAGTATCCTCCCGTTAGGTGCAACAATTTCCTTGTCTTGTGCATTATAATGAAGGGCACACTCCACCATCAATTCAACACATTCAACCGCAGGTGGGAATTCGGCAGCTTGAACAATTCCATTCCTCATCGTCCTTCTGGCAATAGGTGTTGGCAAGAATCCATCGTGTCCATACATCCTTCTTTTAAATTGTTTGAGGTCGATGTGTCCGAGGGTGGTGTCCATGATATTTTTCCATTTTGAATTAATCTTTGACTCCGATTGCAGCCCCTTATTGGCGAACTTCATCTGTGCTTGTCTGGATGGCTCTCCCCGAGTGGTCATCAACCTGCAAGTAAACAAATAATTAACATTAAAATAAGAACTTAAAAATTTGATTACTCTGGGGTTTTATTCGATAAAATAATACTTTCAGCTTGTTTAAAATATGAATTTCTGAAAAAAAGCAAGCTGAAAGTGAAGAAATTTGCCAAGTGCCAGACAAATCTTGTGCCGGAATGTCTGCAGAAGATCAGAAAAGAATAGAAGAGCCTTGCCAATCGATTTTCAAACCTTCGAGAATATCTTCTGGCTGTGAATCACTTCCAACTTCTGAAAATTTAATCAAAAGGTGCGCCAGTTTGTTGAGAAGTGCGACTTTCAGCCAAGAAATAATTTATTTCTGCAAAAATCACGCTTTCCAGCTTGAAACTATCTCCATTGTTGAGGAAAATCAACGTTACTCTCACTATTTCTTCTTTCAAAATTTATCTCTTGCAGATTTGAGAGAGATAACTTCTTCTCAATTGAATTTGTGAAGAATGAGTTGCTGAAACTCATTATATGGTTGAGAAGTGCGATTTTCCCTAGTAACTGCTTTCTTTTCTCTCGAATTTTTCAATTTCAGAAACGTTTTCTTTTCCTCGTTTAGCAAGTTTCTAATCTTTTTCGAAATCCTTGAGGCAAGTTTCTAATTTCATCTCGACGCCACTTCTGTCTGAAATCTTTAGATTTTCTTTTCTTTTTAAAATTTTGCCTAAGTGTTGAACACTTAAAATCGTTGGAAAACATTAAATTAATCATTAAAATTAATTTTCCAATCCGTTTAATCCTTGAATCGCGGCAAAATTTAATTTCATCTAAGGCAAATTAATTATTCCTCCAAGTAATTTCCCATTGTCTCCAAACATTGAATATTTTAATAAAAATTCCCTAAGTGTTGGGAAATAATTAAAATATCCAAGTATTGAATTTCCAACCCATTTAAATATTTCCAACCCATTAAAATATTGATACTTGGCCAAATTTGTTTGTCCGTTGCAAAATGTCTAATTTTCCAATCATCTGTCTAGCCAAGAGGTACTTCATGATTTCTCTGCCAATTTTCAACTTCCTGGGCGGACTTCAGGCTTCTCTATACATCCATACTTAGTCAAAAAATTCCATTTTCTCTCTCCTTCTGAGTTGGGCAGACTTGGGGTTTCTCTGCCACTTTGCATTTTTGTCCATGCCTTAGAAATTTATTCAGGCTGAGAGGGGCGGACTTCATGTTTCCCTTGCCATTCCCACTTCCTTCCGTGCCTTAGGAATTTATTTCATCATGCTGAGGAGCAAACTTCATTCTAGCTTGATCTCCTCTCTCTCTAGGTGTATTTCTAAAAATAGAAAAAAAAAAAAACATCCCTAAAAAATAGGAACTCCAGAATGGCCTAAAAATGCCAAAAATAAAAAAAGCAAAAAGCAAAAAAGCAGAATCCCTAAAAAATAGGAAGTGTCAGAAATGACCAAAAGCATAGGCGATCCTTGTCTTCCGGGCCTTCCGAGCCCTTCCATGATGTTTAGGCACACAAACAGGTTCAAAATCTCAACTTGGCCGGAGTGACTCTCAAAAACAACTCGAATTTTGAACTCCCAAAACGTTACGCAGAGGGTGAAACCAAAAACTTGGGGGTTCCCATTTTCAATGGGGCGATGTGTGAAATAGGTCACAACACTACACACGTTCCTTCTTATATGCTATTGCTTGTACTAAACTCTTGAGATGGGAAGATCATGGCATCTGTCACCTACATGCTATTGGTGAAAGCTTGTCTAAACCCTCTAAAATTGGGTAGTTCTTGATGTCTATCACCTACATGTTATTGATGAAAGTTGGCTAGACCTTGTGAAAGTGGGTAGCTCATGGCATCTGTTATGTGCACACTACTGGTGAAAGCTGACTAAACGTGATGATATGGCCAGATATTTTTGTTGGTAGAGCGTGCTGCCTAATAATTACCATTCCTAGAAGCTATTTCTAAGTTTAGCTGATTTCCAATTCAGTGTACACTTAGGGAAGAGACGGATGAGCCTTTAAGAGAACTACTAGTTTGATGTCATAGAAGTCGGCTTCTGTATAAGTATCGGATTCTGGCATTTTGGTATTCAAAAGGTACATGACAACTGATCTAACACAATCTGTCCTAAAGGTTCTCACATCTTAGACTGTTTGACCTAATCATATTACCACATAGGTTGGCTCATTAAGTCTTATGCACAATCCTCTAGAATTCAGGTGTCTAGTTTCACTAGACAAGCAAGTAATGTAATGTATTCATCCCACATAATTTGGATTACAATTGAACACATACATAAGCATTTACAAACATAAAATAAAACAATCTTAGTGGTCATTCACCTTAACTACACACTCACATGTTACAAGGTAAACTCATACCAAACAATTATCTGATATTTCTCATTGTGGACAGAATTGATTAGGTTTAGTTCTTGGTTTATGAATTTCTTTGATTCCCAATAGTTCACATTCCAAACTGTTTTAGTTTCTGCTCTCTCAAGTCTCAGTGATGATTGCTTCAAGTTGTAAAGTACTAATGTATTCTAAGTAATAATTAAAGTAGCTTTAAGTGAGTCATGTTAAATAGTGCATTTAATCAGGAGCATTTTTATATTAACTACAAATTTATGTACACTAATAGTTCAATTGCTTTTAGATGAGACCTATCTCGATGCTAACACTTTACCAACCTTCCTATTCTCCCTTCTTTATGAATCCCAATTCATTCTTATCTGTTGACTTAATCATTTTAACCATAATTCTGTTTCTTCTTATTAATAATTATAATCACACATTAATAATTCTAAACATAGCTTATTAATTCAATTATACATTATTAGCCTAATTCATATATTGGTAGACCCTAGTTTAACTCATACATTTAATTAACAATGATTTCCTCTTGATCTTTCCTTCCTATTATATCGTCTCTAGTCTATTCAAACTAAAACACGAGGGACATTTTAAGCCTTCAAAAATTTAAAGATACTTTACAATTTCTTATGACACGGTTTATAAGACTAGAATTTGCATGTGATTGGCCAATTAATCAGCATCCTTGTTTTTCCAACATTTATTACAAACATCCATTGATTTCTTTAGAGAGTATTAAAATTTCCTTCCCTGGTCAGATTGTACTTATATGCTTAGGAGTAAAATAATAGAAGAGGAGACATGCCTGTACCTATCTGTGCACAGGTTATATCACCTTATAATCTGAACTATTACAATGCCATGTTTGAATTTTTTGGTACACATCTTGTTCTCCACTGAGACTCCCAATAATGTGGTTTGAAGGGTGGAATTTAACATTGAACATGTGCATCAATAAGAGAGTTAAGAGGGGTTGAGAAAATTGTACAAATTCAACTAAAAGTTAAGGAACAGTTGGAAAAGGTTTTAACATGGCATTAAAATGCACACAAGGTATATAGTCGAAGACTTTAACGTAACAGCATAATTGGAAAATTCCATATAGGAGCAATCAGTGGTACTGTCTTGCAACTGCACATTCCAAGCCATACGGGAACTTTAAAAAAAAAAAGACCTTGAAAACCATTTCACATTTGTGATGCTACATTTAAACTAGAAGGCTAAATATAGCATCAAATTGGGGCCATGGGACTAAATGGCAAAGACTTCTCTTGACTGCATTCTAGAGATCTTACGCTGATCATCCTTGACAGGTATCAGCAATCTCAAAGAGCTAAGCAAGGAGGCCATGAGCAAAAGCATATGATCATATTTAGCTCAGAATGGTTCTACCAACACTGGATACCAAATACATTCTGAAAGAATAAAAATTTAGTAAGATACTTTCATCTCATGCACAGTTTCATATTGGTAAATAATTTCTAAACGAAGGTAAGACAGAATTATAGGGAGGATTCTCTCTCAACTATTTGTGGTTGATATTGTAGGCTTCAAACTGCCAACAAATTTAAATAATACCTTTTGAACTTTGTAATGGATTGTACAGAGTACATGGAAAGAAAACAGCACAAATGAAGGATTACTGACATCTTGACCCAACCAATGTTACAATTCTTGGACTTGGCTCAGACTTAGCAAGCTGATTTTTGACCTGGACTCAGAGTCAATGCTTAGACTTGGCAAATTGAAAAACTATGAAATATAGAGATTTTAAAGGATTTAAAACTTTACCATGGACCCTTCAATAAATAAACTTTAAAGACACAATAAAGTAATCAAATTAGAAGCTACATTGATCAGTTACGCAAGTATACATCAATCACTTGAGTATTAAAGTGGATTTTAGCTGAAGGAAATAACATTTTTAAACATATAGATATTGCCAAGTGTTTTAGGTGTACAAAACTTGTGGATAACGATATGGAGTCATGAACTATGGTACAAAGGAGCTTGTATCGCTCAGCCCAGCATTGCTAGCTCTATGTGGAGTCATGCACTTGTATCTTAGAAAAGTCTGGAAATGCTTTTACAGTCATAGGAGCATTACTTAGGTTAGGGATTGACTAAGTTTAATGTAGCTCAATTATTGGGATTTAATGTATAAAGTTAAAATAATAAAATAATGTTGCCTTTCCATCCAACATGGCCCAAAATGATTTTTTAGTTTTTGCTTTGTAAAACTAGAGTAGGGGTTTTGGGGTAGAACCCCTTGTATGGGTCTTGGGGCAACATACCTAGTAGGGATGAGGGTTAGCAATTCCCATGGCACGTTCTTTGCTGCAACATAGGGCAGAATCAAGGGGTGGAGTGAAATGTTCCCCTTAATTTTTCCTTTGTTTTCAGTTCACAACAATGCAAATCATGCACCCGTTAAGAATTAGCTCCAAACCAAAGCACAACTGAAATAACTCTAACTAAGAATGCACCCTAAAACCACTTAAGGAGGAGGGGCGGGCATATGGTTAGAGGATCTCTAGGATCTAATAACTTGATAACAACTGAAAATGAAGAGCTAAACTCGACACCAAGAATGTGCATGCAAGATCCTTTTGCAAGGCGAGGTGCTAACATATGGTGGAGTGTTAGATATTAAACTGAAATAAAACTTCTTCTGCTGAAGCAGGCATCCACAAGCGGTGGGAATACTCCACTTATTCAGTGGGTGTGATTATTACAATTATTTGAAGGCGGCAAGACAGCCAATTGACCTCACTTCCACTTAAACTGTGGGGGGTATACAATCCACACAACCACTTATTTTTCGTGGAGGGAATACAACAAAGTAAATTGCAGCAAGTAAACAAATTGCTGTTAGTACTACTAATCAGTTTACAAACAATTATTAAACAACTGCAATATATCAAAGATAAGTTCTCAAAATAAGCAATGGTTAGTGTATCACTTCCTCTAACATTTACAACTTGAATAGATGAATAATTGAAGCTCAAATCAGCATGATAATAAAACTTAACTAATCTGATCAGAAACAGAAGGTACAGAAAATCAGACCAGCAAGCTATGAATCCACCAAAATGGACGTATCTTTCCCCGAATCGACTTGGAAAGCTCCCAGACCACAACGCAATAACAATTAGGAGATATGCGCCCAAACCTCAAAGAGAGAACGAGCCAAATACAACAGCTACAGGTGGCACGTTTTCCAATGCAAGCCCAGTGAGATGGTATAGCCTGCCAAGAGGGTTGACCTTCTCTTAAAAATTCAACACTCAACCAAAAAATCCGAAACTTTCCAGAAATGGGCGCCCTTCACAGTAGAACAACATGGACGAACACCCAGAATGAAACAAAAATCTGTGATGAAGCTATGAGCAGAAATTAGCTTCAGCCATGGCAAATCAGCAACTTAGCAAACGGGCTTTACATCAACAAACTATTTAATATCATCAATTTGAAGCTCCATCTGTACTTCAAGGTGAAATACAGTCACAATGATCCACCTAGGAAGCCATAGTTTCAGGCCCGAAGGATGGATTGAATTCGCTAAGCTCCCCCTTAGCCAGGTTCTGGATTCAAACCAGCAGCATAACTTTACTTTCAATTTTCCAAGATGAGATACAAAGAACAAGGCACCAATATATAAGCTTAATTAAGAGGAGATGAAACATTTGTAACTCCCAAAGAAAACTCTTCCTCTTCCCAAAAGGGATGCCTATTTCCAAAAATGCACCATTTAAAATATAACAATAAACTCTTCATTCAACCCCTTCAAGTCGCCCCACTTTAGATGAGGAATAAACATTTAATAAAATAGACTTACTAAAAATAGCCAATGCTAAAAATAGTAAGGTCACATCAAAATCACAGTAAACCAAGCTGAGTAGGAAACATTGGAAATCCTAATTTGCTTAGCTGAATAGCCTACCGATTTCCGGAAATAGGCTAACAGTTCACAACAAGGTCATCACTGAAAAGGGGACATTACATGGAGCCCCCACCACCAAGCCCAAATTAAGGCCTTTCAGACCCACAAATCTTTATGGCACATGCCATTTTTTCATAATTTTATCATTTTTAACCAACCTTCAACAGTTCACCAAACCCTTCAAAAAATGCTCGACTTTCATGCTTTTACATTTGAACATTTTCAATTTTTTTTTTCTAATTGTCATTGCCCTGGTTGAGTCTTCCCAGTGGAACTCGTTGAGTACTTGGGTCATGAGTCCTTGGGCCTTGTTTGGGTCTGCCACCTTGGGATACACTGAGTTTCAGTGGGTCCAAGTGAATCTTGTATCATCGGATCCAACCTTAATGATGTGTCAATGCAAAGATATTTGAATTATAATACAGAA
Organism: Sequoiadendron giganteum; assembly: GCA_007115665.2. Classification (NCBI taxonomy): domain Eukaryota; kingdom Viridiplantae; phylum Streptophyta; class Pinopsida; order Cupressales; family Cupressaceae; genus Sequoiadendron; species Sequoiadendron giganteum. Next base: position 519,221,468 of record CM021109.1, read on the forward strand.
TGCGCAGGACCATTGACTTGAACAGATGTGAGAAGCACGTTAATTTTTTAATACCAGGTCAGATCTTGAACAAGATGTTTCATGGAACATGGAACATTAATGTTTCAAATACAGAAACATACATGCAATTTGGGTTGAGTTTTCTGTCAAAAGAAAGAATATCAACAAGTGGGCATCAAAAGAACAGATTTTCTTTTGTACTTGATGATTTCTTTTGCATCATTTTTTTTCATGCATCATAGTAGCCATTTGATGTCCTAGTAAATAGAAGGGAGCTTATGTTCAGACTACAAGAGAGGTTGTGGGAAAACACTACTGTAGTACAATGAACATATGCTCAATATCATTGGGAAATAATTCAATGTTTATAGTCAGTTCTGGAATTTATAACATTTATTCTATTTGCTAAATTGCTAAATTGTCTGCAAATAAAAAACAAACCATCAAATCTCTATCTTGTGTGCAAATCTTTGCCCACAATTGGGTGCAAGGCAATCCATTTCACCTAATCAAATGGCCTTGCCACTGCTGTCTATGAGATAGAATTAATATGCCTCTTTTAGAGGCTCTGCTGCATTGCAATCTTGTGGGGTATAATAATTGTTGAACACACTGAAATGCTGAGAGTGGGTGGCGGACAGGGGGGGCGGGTTGGGTGAATCAGCATATACTTAAACTTAAACAACTTGATTTGCAGATTAAACATCACATCACATTAACTGAAAGAAAAATAGAAATGAAAGCATGCACCACACAAGGACACCAAGATTTTTACGTGGAAAACCCAATGAGAGAAAAACCATGGTGAAAGTTAACTCACAATATATGAACAAATATTAAAATATTGTTTTAAGGCTCATTGCGTAAGGAAACACTGCTCTCGAAAGGACTTGCAGATTAAGGCGCACAACCTTAGGGCAAGATACAAAGACCTGTTGAGGAGATTCACTATCTCAGAGCAGGATACGAGAAGATTATAATGAAAACATGATCATGAACTTCTATAAAAGAAGCATTGAACATATGTTGAATTTGCAGTCCCTTTTTCGCACAAGTACTCCATCATGTTGACTTGCACACTTTATACTCAATTCATAACTAATTCTCTTTCACACTTTCACAAAAGATTTGTTCTTCTATAAGTACCCTCCGCAACAACTCAAAACTTCAATTAGGTCAGCTCCAAGATGACCTATAAAATGAAACATGTGATGCGACATAGGTCAGCTCCAAGATGACCTATAAAATGAAACATGTGATGCTACATAGGTCAGCTTCAAACATATGCAGCATGAAGCAAAATGAGTTGCGGATCAACTCAAGGTATAACTAGGCCCAAAAACATCACAACACATTCTTCATAGAAAAATTAGTTAATTAGGATCAACCGCAAATGAGGGAAATTGGACTCTCAGCCCAATCAGCATCAACACCACCAAAAACTGCCAACTATTCATCTTTACACCATTGGGGAGAAACCAAAAACATCATGTGGACCAAGATGTGAACAACGTAGATTATCAACAACATCCTTACAACCTTCTTCTGAAGAAATTGATCATCATGTGTTGGCGCAAAAGAAGAAACCAACTAGAAAGGCAAGGAAAGAGCATTCCAAACTGACTGTGAATCAGGATCAACTGCAAATGAGAGAAACTAGACTCTCAGCCCAATCAACATCAACACCACCAAAAACTGCCAACTATTCATCTTTACACCATCGAGGAGAAACCAAAAACATCATGTGGACCAAGATGTGAAGAACGTAGATTATCAACAACATCCTTACAACCTTCTTCTAAAGAAATTGATCATCATGTGTTGGCGCAAAAGAAGAAACCAACTAGAAAAGCAAGAATAGAGCATCCCAGAGTGACTGTGACACATCAACTCTTAGGATATTGCACTACGGTTCACCAAAACATCTGAAACACATATGGATGAACCCATACACCTCCCTGAACATTTCCCCAAGTCTGCACAACCATATCTATTACTTCGGAGAAATGCGGAGCAAACTGGAGAACATTTGAGACACTTAACTTTGTTATACTACAATCCGGAGAACAGTCACATCTAACTCATGAAATTCTGGAAACAACCTTTTTGCTAGCTATCGAACTTAACTCCAAAACTACACAACCAAAACATGCAATGTGGAGGAATGCAGACTAAAAAACAGGGTCATTGACTTAGGAAAATATGCAGTTTTTGCTTAGACAACTTCTCTCAACAACAAAAGTAAAAGCAGACACATAACTAAATTTCATCTAACTTCTTGAAACCTAAAGAAACCAATCAACGGTGTGCAACTATCTTAACTATGTTTATACCATGCTTATCTCATGTTTGCATCTATGTCAAACCATCACTCTATCTCTAATCATTTCTTAGCCTCATCCACTTCTATACAAAATCTCTATACAAACATGACCTCAAGTTGACATCAATGACAACACATATTGCCAACAATATGTTTGGTATGTAATATCATATTTGCATATGGAAAAGAGAAATATGGTTGTCATCTCTTAAGGTAGCACATACATTAGAATGTAACCTAATGGCATGGCATTAAAGGATGAGAAGCTGTAATGTCCCTTACCCGACTTTGCCCTAGAATTCACTTGTTGATTAGGTTTAGGGTTAATTCTTTTTCAAATGAATGTTCTCTTTGACTAAGTAATCTTGGATTGAAGTCTGCATTTAATATTTTCACATGTACATATATCTGTTAGCATTAATATCTAGATATCCAAATATAAATGTAATCACAAATCAATGATAAAGACATATGAGGAGTGGCATGGGTAGAGCCACCCAAAGCTATCCATCTAAGCCCAAGAGCACAAGCGTCCTATTAGGACAACCCACCCCTTGGCCCCAAGCGATATGAACGTCTCGGAGTGGCGTGCTTAGAGGAAACACTTGTACCTGCTTTCTCTACATGTGCCATCACCTCGAAAGACACTCAACCTACTGGGTGAAGCCAGCGGAGCTTATAAGGGGTTCTGGGCCTACCACCCCTCCATGGCCGCAGCGGATTGTTAAGTGGGGTTTCTAGGCACCACCTATCTCAGGCCCTTCCACCCTAGTAGGCTTACAAACACAGAGAAGACAATCTTTTAGCAATCAAATACATTTGCATTTATTACTAATTCTTTAAGTTAATATCAGCATCATTATCATCATGATAATACTAAAGAAAGCATTACACCAATAATCAAATTAGAAATATCTATTTCTTATATTCAAAATATGCTAAATATTATTGCTAAGTGAGTACATCACCTAAGTTTCTATATCTCTCCATGTTTCCTTACTCGCTTCCTTCAACCTTGTATTAATTTGATCATAGGATGAGGACAATTCATAAATATACATAATCTACTTATATTTATATTAAAGAGTCATCATTACTTATAAGTATCATTATTGCATAATCATGTATATATATAATCATATATATATATATATATATATATTTATATAATTATTCTTTTCTTATTCATATATATTCTTTATTCATTGCATATTATTCATTATTAAATTTATCTATATCTATGCATGTATACTTGCATGCCTATTAAATAATATATATATTAAATGGCTCTATATTCCAATGCGTAACAATAATTGTTGCTGCTGTTCTAAATTGCAAATCCTATTTCTCCATGTTTTTTTCCCCTTCCTTATTTTCCTTCCTTCTATTTATACCATTCAAGGTAGGTGATTCATGGGGGGAATGTATTGTTTGGTGAAAGAGGTGACCTTTCATAAAATACATCCCTTTGTTAGATTTTATTGCTGCCTTTATTATCACAATAATATCTATTTTTAAAATAATATATTATTACTATAATTATGATATTTTGGATTTTTATTTATTTTATTATTTTATTTTGATATTTTATTGAACATATTTTAACATTAAAGTATAATAATAAAACAATTTGCTAATATCTTATTATTATTTTATTCTAATGTATTACAATCTTTGATGTGTAATAATTATAATATTTATTTATTATTATTTTTGATACTATGTTATTTAATACTATAATGTAATAACAATAATTTGCCTATATATTATTATTATATTTGTTATTTCATATTTATATATTTTTATATTGATATGATACACATTTATTTTATATTTAATATTAATATTGCTATTTATTTTATTTATTAATTGATTTGTATTTTAAAACTTGGTCTTTATGGTTTTGTTATTTCGGGGACATGACAAAAGCTAAAATTAAGGTATGGGTTAACATGTGTAATGTACCCGTTTTCCGAGTGATCACCCAACGAGGTCCACTAGCTTATTTTATTCCCATAAGCTAAGATGGGAAAAAGCATGGGAGTAAGTTAATTAATTAAATATTAAATTGTCCTAAGTCACTTTTTGGACATTTATATTTAATTAATTGGTTTAATTATTAAAGTGACTTATATTAAATGCATTGATAAAATATTAAATAAAGTCACTTCGGGAAAAAGAAATAAAAGGTGGTGAAAATAAATTAACTAGGATCTTTTGGAAATTATTATTAGGAAAAATTGGGAGAGCTTGTTCTACAAGTTCCAAAAAGTTTGAGGACGAAAACCCTTGGGTTTCATGGTGAATTGGACGAAAACCCAGTACCATCTGGGTGGATTTACTTCAAAATTCACACATTTCATTGATGAAATTTGAGAACTCTTTTTCAAAGTGAATTTTTTGATATATTGTTTGATTTCAGAGTTGGAGGTTCTTAGAATTTCTTCAATAAATATATAAGGAATATGGACACTATGGTTGAAGGAAGATATTTAATGACATGAGGAATAAAACTAGACAATGTTCTTGGGCACCAAACATCATACAAGATTGGGTGATTAAAGGAGGACAAATTTATTGAAGTTTTCCTAGTTTATGGTTGGCAGTTGATTTTGTAGAAGAGACACCATCAAAAGAAGAGTGAGCGTGGCTAGAACAAAGACTAATTACCTCTATTCCAATCGCACCTATTAAGAAAAAAGGCATCATATAAATTGGTAGGTTGATGTGGAGGAAGACGAAAGTCGTAAGAGGTCAAACATAAATCGATATGCATAGTCTACCACCCTTGGAGAGCTGCATCTAATTAGAGAGGTGTGATTGTATCTTGGAGAAGTGACACGGGCCCTTGGGAAGACTAGTAGGAGGTGTGGAATATATCACAATCTAGTTACCATCCATTTGTTTAGTTGGACGTGAAGCTTGAAATACCTATTATTATTCGTTGGAGTGTTTGATGCATGTTTGATTGAACAATAAGTCCACTTAGTCACCATGGCACATCAGTTGGAGTCAACTCATTGATTCAATCCTCCATACCACTTTCAAGGATGTCACATCTATTATGGACTTCATTTGGAGGCGTCATTCATAGGGAAGAGTGGCTCTACTCTATTATTAAAGAATATAGAATTTATTGACAATTGTTCCAAGTAATTTTGTAATATCATTCAATCTTGCACTTGTCTTGAAACTGTGATATATGCTTGATCGATCGAATGTCATTATTGCTATGTTATCAAATACTTTTATTTGCTAAATGGGAAATTATTGTACGAGAATTGTGTTGAGAGATTTGAATACAATTCTAAATGAGTTTAGTGTCAACTTCAGAGTAATTAGCAAAGTACAAACTATATGACAAAATGCATGCACATTAAGTAGAGGGAAAGTTGCAAAAAATGGATTGGGATTTTACAATATGATATCATACCAACAATCTACATTGTATATCATTTTGGATGGAAATTGCTTACAATTTAAGTTCAAAGATTTATTTAAAATATGAATCTTGAAAAATCATTTTGAGTGTATTCTTAGTAGTGCGGAGATAATTTAGTCTACCTTTGTTGCTTCCAATATTCGCATTTGCACTTACATGTTTCTTTTTCAATTCCCCTTCCCTTCTCTTTTTTGATTCCCTTTCCCCTAATTGGCTAGTTTGCAGCTCACTTGGATGTGAAAATGGTGTATTGTGGGGAAATTTGTTGAACTTTCTACCTACATGCTCAATGAGTTCCTTTGTTTTTCACTTTCCCCCATGAATTCCCTCATATGAATTGGTTTTACTTGACAGACTTGGGCTCCCACCATACATGTGTCAGGTAAACTTGAATTTAATCAGTGCTTCTTGTTGGAGTGTTATAATTCTTTTTTTGAAAAATCCTCAAGGTTTTAGCCTTTTTGGTTCGCAATTTTCCTCTTTTCTTTGCTAAAACTCTAGCCTTTATGGTTCATGGCCCTTTATGTGTGTTGCTACTATAGGATTTTATTTTACTATTGACTAGTTGCCCAAGTTATTTAGTTAAGTCTATGGTTTATTCCCCATTTGTGTTGTCATTTCACTAACCCTTGTTCTTGCTAACTCACTATTGCTTGTGCTTGCTTGGTTGCTTAGTCATAGTTACACTTTGAGTTTAGGTCCTCACTTGAGTTCCATTTGTTGTCATCCTATTGCATCATGAGGGCCCTTCACATTGCAAATTTAGTTTGAAGCTTTTTGCAAAAGTTGCAAGCTAGCAATATTGCACCATGTGTTATGAAGTGCAATGTCATACTTGCTAGTTCATTTAATATTGTGTTGTCCTTGTATTATGAAATATACCCCTTAATGTTTTCATGAGTTTTTTTATCACAAATCCAGCACAACACCAATGATTAGCATTAGGCCCAAAAGATAACCAACTTGAAAGTAACCTTAACCAAGAATGTTCACCAAGATCCTTTGAATGCGAGGTGATAGCATATGGTGATGGGATCGTTAGCATTAAAAGAATTGAATTGCAAAGCTGGAAATGAAGAGCAAGCAGTGATCCGACCATGAAAGATTCCGCTCTACCACTTATTCAGTAGGGGAAAACTATTACAATGAAAGACAAATCATCCGCTAATCAATAGGCATCCACTTAAGTAGTGGGAATACTCCACTTATTTAGTGGGTGAAATATGAGAGATACAATGTTTATTCCTCCACACTGGCGGTAAACCATCCAAGGGTTACAGTGTTTGCATTAAAATCATAAAGTAAATGCAAAAATATAAATAACTGAAACAGTACTACTGTTTCCAGCCTTACAATGCAAATTATCTGCAAATTACAAAGTGTTACAATAGTATAATCAATGCAAAATGATGAAGGATGATTTCTCCAACTTCTAAGCTTCTCAATTACTGAATTTCAACCCAAAAACTGAACTACTATCAATCTAATATGAAAACTAGCACACTGAATATCTCATAACCAGCAAACTAAACACACCAAATTGCTCACCATTCCCTCAAAACTCTTCCAAAAGACCTGAAATAAATTGCAAAAGCTTCTAAGGAGGATGGCGCCCAATTTCCAACTCTGAAACAACATCAAAAGCTTGAATATTAATTATGCACGAATTTCAAGACAAGCCCAGCAAGGTACGGCCTCCCTAGAGGGGTGAACTTCAAGATAAATTCCAATACTTAACAATAAAATCTGATAATGCATAAAAAGGGTCGCCTATAGCATAGGAAGAGTATGAGCTAACACCCATAATCAAAATAAAATATCTCAATGAGCTGCAAATGAAAATCTACTTCAGCCATATAATAACTAGCAAGTACAAAACTGAAAATATCACCAAAATTCATCAACAATGAAGCTCAATCTGCTAGTTTGGATGAGAAGTAGCCACAATCCCAACTAGGTGTTATTTTTCAAACACGAAATTGGTTCTTCGCTAGGAGGTGTGCATTCTTCGAAGGGACAAGCCTGAAATCATTTCGGCAGGACTTCAATATGTTAAGCAATGGATGATCAAATGTTGGAGCAAGGCCTCTCTTAAATAGAGTTCGAGATGTCACTTCAAATTCCATCTTTCCCTCCAAAAAGGGACACCCAAGCCAACTTGCAATATTTTAAATTTAAAAATAAACTTCATCACCTTTCCTTAGGCATCCAAAACTCAAGGAGGCATAATTAACATTAAAATATTAAATAACATCTCCATGAGGCATCCACCCTTCAGAACCACATTTAAAAACAACTTCAAGTCATAACGTTAGGCCAAGGGGGTCAATTTGAAAATATAGCATTAATGACTTGAAATAACTTAATCCTCCAAAAATGCACCTCAAAAGCCAAATTCACAAATACTCAGTTGCGCTGCCTGAATTGGAAAGCTCACTGTGATGCTGCCAATTGGAACACTACTAAAATTGGAACTTAATAAAAATAGTAAATTCTGAAAAGTTGCTCAATTCACTTGCATGTTATATCATTTTGAAGATTTATGAAAACCTAGAAAGAATCCGCAAACCAAAATCCAAAACTCCATATGCAAGCTCCAAAAAAATGCCAAAAAACCTCCAAACACTGGTAATGCTAATTTTACCTCGATGAGCCTACGACCTCCGGAATAGGTTGATGAGCCACTGCATTGCTCACTGATGAAAAGGGGACATTACATATTAAGTTGACATCCCTTGATTGGTCAATTTATGCTTATATGCATGTGTTGGAGAGTAAGTACAAGGGTTTTGTCAGTTGTAATAGTTGGCAATACCCTATTGCATTGCATGCTTGCTTCACATTGTGATTTTGAGTGTAAACCCAATTCCACTCTCATGATTCATGATGGCTTCATTCATTTTTGGCAAGTGTGTTGTGTTGTTGTCTAGGTGGTAGCATCCTATTGCATTGTGCAATTGCTTCACATCATGGCCCTTAATGTGGGCCTCATTCTTATATACGCAATGTGTGATGGCCTTATATATTTTTCTGCAAATACATTGATTTGAGTTCCAGGCTAGTTGTATCTTTTGAGATGGCAAATAGATGGTCACGCTTTCTTGCATCACGCACTCTCTTCACATTGCAGCCTTCACTGTGGACCCCACTTCAACTCTCGTGATGCATGATGGCTTTTGTTGCTTGGGTTTTGAGTTGGCAAATATTGTATGTGGTGGTAGACATGTGGTAGGTTGCTACTGCATTGTGTAACCCCTTTGCATCAGGTTTTTTACTTGAAGTCTATCATAAAAATAAGGTGCTGGCAACATCCTGCCATGTGTTCTTGGTTGGATGATTATGCATGGTAGTTCTTGTGGTACTTTGCTGAGTTGATAGTTAATGATTGGCTTGTAGATTCTTGTGTTTGAACTTTGTAGGGTAAGTACCAAATTCTTGTTGACTTGGGACTACTGGTGACATTTCATTGAATTGCACAACTCCTCCACATAGCAATTTGGAGTGTGGACCCAACTTTCTTTTGCATGATGCACAATGGGTTTTATTTCCCTCAAGTTAATATTGATATGGTCTCTAGTTAGCAATATTTGATTGCATTGCACAACTCCTTTACATTGTGGTTTTGAGTGTGGACCCCACTACCACACTTGTGATGTACGATGACATCTTGTTTGAGGTAAATGTTGATGTGGCTTCCATGTTGGGTAGTACTATATGCAATGGTAGACAAATGGCAGATTTTCATTGCATTGCGGTTTTGACTGTGGGTCCCACATTCATATGCATGATGCATGATGGATGTAAAGGTGAAGTGATACTACATATTGTGCCTTAGTTGTCAAAAGGTGTGGTAGAATATTGAGATATCATTGGGCCACATGTTATTCACTTGGCCACTTGTCTATCACCCCAACAAATGTAGCATTCCTGTTGGTTGAAATGCATAGCTTGTCTCCCTTGTGGTGTTAGGTGTAGATGTCTAAGCATAATTTGACACTTGGCACGTCTTTTCCACTACTAGGGCTCTTCACATTTTGGTTTTTAAAGGATGTGCTATGTCATGATTTTGCAATGCGCGATAGCCATTGATCATATCTGCTTAATGATATCAACAATTGATAGTCAAGTAATATTTGAAGAAGTTAATGGTTGTCCCAATAGTCTCTCGATCTTCAATATTGCATTTAATTGGCCATTATCAAGGTTGTTTAGTGGCCCATAACCATTTATGATCTGTGGAGGGCTTGTAACTGATTGATCTAATTTTCTCTTGTCCAAAAGCAAACAATTCATTATGAAGGCATTGATTCACATGTAGTAGTGGAAAGGGAAAGTGGACCATATTGCCATTAATTCAACAATTGAAACTATAATTCTTGATGGGTTTTCACGACTTCCATTCCGATAGATCTCTCAGGATTTTCCTTGGCATTTTGTGCAAGAGATTGGCCATTTTTTTGATGATTGATCATATGACGTGTCACCCATCCACATGGGAGTGTTTCCGTATTTTATGGACTACAAAGGGATGGATTTCTTAGTTGTTAAAGGTTGGAACGCAAGGGAAAAAAGATTCTATATTGTATACCACACTTGTTTGAGGAAATACTAGTGTTTTAGTATTGTATGTTTATTTTGTTGCAATATTTATTTTTTATTGTATTATATGAATGAGGGTTTGATTGTTTGGTTCTCTCCTTTATTGTGTTGTTTGTTCTTGAAGAGAAGAACACCCTCAAGCAAGGTGAAAAGTCTTTGCCTATACATTTGTTATAGGTTTTTCTATTTTGGTTAGTACACTTTCAAGGAGAGAGAAATCTTTCTAGAAAGCAAGTAGGGTTTGCAATATTGGTAAAGGATTATTAAGTAGAGCTTTATAGTTAGATTGCGTTTGTCGGTTCATGTTATTGCAAGGAAATGACCATCACTGTAAGGGAGTGAAACATATTTTGAACCATAAAAGATGTTACTGACAATACTTGGTGACTCTATAGTCCCTTGAATAGGCAGCTGTAAGTTTGTAGGAAATCTCCCAACCCATTCATTTAGAAAGAAGAAAAATCATTTGATGTGTTGTTTAATTTTTATTTCAATATTGGTAAAGGATTATTAAGTAGAGCTTTATAGTTAGATTACGTTTGTAGGTTCATGTTATTGCAAGGAAATGACCATCACTGTAAGGGAGTGAAACATATTTTGAACCATAAAAGATGTTACTGACAATACTTGGTGACTCTATAGTCCCTTGAATAGGCAGCTGTAAGTTTGTAGGAAATCTCCCAACCCATTCATTTAGAAAGAAGAAAAATCATTTGATGTGTTGTTTAATTTTTATTTTAGTTTTGCATTATCATGCTTGAGCATTAAGTGTTCAAGGACTGTATATGAATGTGCGGTATTTTAAGAATCCTCACCTTGTATGCACAAGCATTTTATTTGCTTTAAACTGTTATAAACTTATTACCTTTCATATAGAATCCAATGTGCATTTATAGGGTTACCCCCTAGGTCTTGTAGAGCCTAAAGTGCATGAGAGATCTGATTATTTCTCATTGATTGGTCCATCCTCTCAACAATTCCAAGCATAGAGATTCACAACCTCTTAGGAATTACTGAAAGCAAGTTGGAGACCAACACTACCTATGCTTTTGCAGTAGTTGTTGGTCGTGGAATTCTTTGATTGTTGTTGAGGATTTTTATTTATTAATAGTTCATTTATGGGCTTTTAGCCCTTGATCCAAGCAAATAATTTATATATTTGTTTGGTAAGAGGAAAATTAATTTAAGTGTAGACATCTGTTGGAAAATATTTGGAAAGAAAGATAAGAAAAAGACGACTTCAAAGGGAATAAAAAAGTAGAAAGCTCCATAAAATAATGTCATTTATAAAAATTCTTTAGATATGATAACGCTATGCCCCTATTAGAGCTTGGGCTTATTTATTTATATATAAATAGTTAAAATTGGTAATGATTGGTTACTAAGATTTTTACATTATAGGAATATTAAAACTAGTAAATTAGATATTAATTAATTGCCTTAGATGACATCATAACTTACTAAGCTTTTACATTATAGGAATTTTAAAACTGGTAAATTAGATATTAATTAATTGCCTTAGATGTCGTCACAATTTGTATTATGAATAATATATCTAAGATGACTTGTTGAGGTGGTTTTATCTAAAACAAAAAGGCTATGGCATGCCAAAAGACAATATCACTTACACCCTTGTATTAGCATCGAGCCATGACGTTTATGAACACTATCAACATTAGATTTGAAGTTTGGCATTAGAACACTTCCCAATCGATCAATTTACTGATCTACAAATTAAAATGGGTGCCTTTGGGGGATACGATAGGATTTGGGGGTATTGCTTTGCAAAATTGTGGCCTAATGATAAGTTGGAAAGGTTTCCACCAAGATGATCCATGCTCAAAATGATAGTTATGTGGTTGATTTCTAGCAATCTTGCTGAAGTTGGAAAACATTTGTGAAGTTCAGTACCCTCTTTATAATCAAAGGGAGTTTTGAAATAAAAAGTATAGTGTTTCTCTCTCACACACACACAACCAAATGCACAAACATATGTGAGTACAGCCACACCTACACCCACACACAGACCTACACCCACACACATGTGCATAGATAAAACTTGGCGAGTACTCGTCATACTTGCAAGTTTTTCAGTTGGGTTAGTAACTTGTCCATGACTCGTGAGTTTAGTTAATTGCAAAACATGCAAGTTACACAGTGATAACCTAGTGATTCTGGTAGAGAGATTCAGTAGGCTCAAAAGTAAAAGGAAACATAAGATCCTAAATATATATAACTTTTATTGTCATTTTTGTTTTATTGCCAAGTTTTAAAAGTTCGAGTCAATTTTTTGGGCCTCTAAGTTTTAGCCAATTTTTTTTTTTTTTTGAACTATGTGCACACTTGCATAGGGACAAATGCACACACATACATTCTTTCTTAGACCTATTCTAATTTATTAGTTATTGAACTACAACATTGGTACATACATTCTAGAACATAATGGACCATATTGCATAGAATGATTGTGTTAATTTTTTCAGTTTTGTTTATTTTTAATTTCAATTTTCATTGTGATTTTAAGACAGTACGCTCATTTGATTTAAGGATATATGGAGAGCTGTAGATCTATGCAAATATCAATGGAATGCAATCTAGTTATTTTCATTTACTTGTTTTTCACTTGAGAAATATTTTGTAATATCTTTTCAGGAGATCATTTTGGTTGAAGCCTTGAAGCTAGATGGTGTTGATCCAGGAATTTATTCATTAAATTGCTTGCCACTAAGATTAGTGGGTGCAGAGGGAGCACCTATTAGATGCATTTTGATGAACTAAATCTGTGAATTGTTTTGTACATAGTGAGAAATGTGATGGATACCAATTTGAGTATATATGTTTAATTTTCATAGGTGTGAAGTCAATGAAACTTTGCCACTACTTGTGGATACCATTATCTATTTATTAGTTTGTGCTCGAATCAGAATGGAGGATGCTAATGTAGAAAACTACATATGCATGCAATTCAAACATAGTCTTGCCTTATGTTTTATTTTAATGAACTTATTACTTCATAGATGTTCTTAATTTTCACCTCTTATTGAGATTTGTTTCTGCAATGAATAATGAACACTACTTTCTTTTAACACAATTCTTTTAATCTTGAATATTAATTATAAAAAATGTGCTATAACAACTTTTGTTCAAAAGCATGAATTATGCTCTAATATTTTTTCCTTGTGGGTGCTATACCTTAGGCACAAAGTGTAAGGCTTCATGCAGTCTCAGAATCAAGAGTGAGACTATATATTGATTTGGTTTTTATAAGCTCAATATTTTTGATTGATCAAATAGGGCTTTTTAAAAGATCCCAACCCTTTTTACAAAGCTACTAACTAAACACAACCAACCTCCAAGCATAGTTGCAATTAAGCTACACAAAATCAACAACAAAACAAGAAAAATAAAAAGGAATATCAAGGGCCCAAGCCCTTTTACAATGCAAGCAACCATTTGTTCTCCACACCATTGAAATCTTGGTCATCTTCATTGTCCTCATCACTTTTTGCATCCTACAGCTTGCTCACCCTAGGTTCAAATAACATTGTTCCCACTCGATGATGTCATAATGACTTAAGCTTTAATACTAACCAAAAGTTCATATCGAAATTTAGTTGCGCATGCTTGGGTCCTAATTTGCAACGTTAGTGGCTTCTAACCAATAGTGGAAGACAAGAATTTCATTGGAAATGTTTTATCCCTCTTGTGAGCCACATGATGGGAAAAATAATGGGTTAGGGGGAGCTTCCTTTGCCAAAGCCCTTAAAACCTCCAAATGGGTTATGAGCTATTGGATGGAAGATGATCAACAATAGTTGTACATTTTCTAAAAACACAAAGCTTTCACAATTTCCTATGCATTTGCCTACAAACAAAAAACTTGAGCTCCTTCACATTTTTGGCCATGGTTGTTTATCATCTTCCTTGCAGTCTTTTGTTATTGTGGATTTAACTTAGGCACTTTTCTTTATTGCCTTGGCATTTAAATAAAAATGGCTCTTTAAATAAAAGTTCATATCAACTTTGTATTTGTGTGCAATATTCCAACATATGGAATGCTATTGTCCTCTGTATTCCCACATTGCTATGGAGAGGTTAAATATATGTTTTTTGAAAAATTATTATTATTAATTATTTGTCGTGTAAATGAGTGTCAAATTTAAGGGACATTTATTTACATAGTCACGACATGAGACTCCTTGACACCATAGTACAATGCTTCTTAACATTAATTAATAAGTGTTAAAATAAAATAAATGAAAGATAATATTATTGAGCAAGATAGAAAAATCAAAAGGTTAGGAAGAGCTCCCTTTACTAAAGATTTTAAAATGTACAAACTACCCATGAGACATTGGATGTAAGATGATCAATGGCAACTATACAGTTTTCCAAAACACAAGGCTTTAACAATTTCCTAGGCATCCACCTACAAATAAAAAACTTGAGCCCCTTCACTTCTTTGGTCATGGTCTCTTATTAACTTTCACATAGGCTTTTGTCATTGTGGATTTAAAATAGGTGCTTTCCTTTATTGCCTTGGCATTTAAATGAAAATAACTCTTCAGATAAAAATAAACTAAACATTTATACTAACTATATATTTTTAATTGGATTAAAAAATATTTCAAGAGGAAAGATACAAGCAAGGTAGTAGTAGATTTTATCCTTAACAATATAGTAACTAGGTGAACACATAATAGAGAATGAGAGAGAGATGGCTTGCTTTGCTCCAACAACTGTCGCGGCCAAACCTACGAAGGGCTTTTACCTGGTCTTTGAATTTTCACGCACCCTCCACTCTGAAACATAGGATGGTGTTCCAAAATCGGTGGGCCAAAATGCTTCTGAAAAGGTTACATCGCTAGGAGGAGATGCAAAGTGAGACTTAGATTTTCAAGGCAAACCAAGCGAATCTGTAGGGAAGGCGTCACGACCTAACTACAAGTCTGTGTTGGACATGACTTCTGAACTATCTGGTGGGCGGTTGGATGCCGTTACAAAGTCTTCATTTTCTACTTCGGCTTCCTGTTATTGTGCCTCACAGAGTCTCCTTCTTTCCATCAAACACTTGGATTCAGTCCCAAAAATTTGCTTCACTACTATTGCATTTAACATAGAAGTTTATTTACAGGATCATGCTATAATATGCAGATTTATGAAAGTTTGGCCGAAACTATGTGACCTCCATTCTTGGATAAGCAAAAACTGGGAAGAATATATGGAGGCAAAAATTAGCATTTACTCGTGTGTTAAGGGTTTTTTCATACTGGAGTTTGAATCACTGGAAGACAATGCACTCATTCTCAATACCAGTCATTGGTTTTTTCAAGGAGATTTTTTATGTATCAAGCCATGGTTCCCTTCTCTTGACCCTTGTATTGAGACTTTTTCTTCAACATTTATATGGGTAAGATTGCGTTAATGTCTGGTGGCAATCATGAATGGTATTGGCAAATAGCACAGTATTTCCAAAGAAACCATTAACTATGAAAACTCCACATGTGCTTGTTTATGCGTTGAATTTGACTTATCCAAAGGCCTTCTGGCTGAAATCTCTCTGAAGGTGGGGAATAGAAGATGGTGCTAACCTATAGATTATGAAAATATTTCTTTCAAATGTAGGCATTGTTACTCAACTACGCACAGTTCCTCCCAATGTAATGGGAAACAAGCATCAATGTGAGGAAATGTTGGCCCAAATCAACCTTCATGGTGGGCAAGGGCTAAATCTAGTCATTATGTCATTACTCCTAAAGAGAAGATTGATTTGCCACCTTCGCATGATGCACAAAAGGTGAACTCTTTTTCCTCCCCCTCATATGCTCCAATAGGTTCTAAAGATGGTATGCCTGAAGGTTTCTCGTTGGGTGTTGGGACACTGTCTTTTGATTTGCAACCTACATTAGGGTCTATAGGGGGTGGATCCACAAAGGAGAACTTGTGCAAGGAACAAGATTTTACCCAAAGGGATGTTGGGGAGTGGACAAAAGTAAAGAGGAAAAGGTTGCCCCCTTCTTGCCCCAAAATTACAATGACATTAAGGTCAGCAAAGTCAGGAGAAAAACTTTGAATTTATGTGTTTAGCACTTTGTACACATAAAAGCTTGATCTATGTAATTTCTTTTGATTTCAATGAAAGAGTGCTACCCTCTCTGGTAGTAGTTTGCCTAAAATAAATAAATAAATATTTCAAAACTTTATATAAATTTACTACTTTGAATTTTGCAACTTATTCCATGAAGCTCCAAATCTCCAAATTAATCAATAAAGCTCAGTTGTGAATCTCGGAATGAATCCACCCAAAAAGGTTAAATGACTTTTCATCCACTCAACCATTCTACCCAAGGGTTTTTGTCTTAGGTTATGTTGAACCTGCAAACACAAGCTCTCATAGAAAATTGGATAAAAGATGTTAAAACCAAGATGTCCAAATGACTTGCTCTCATCTCTTTTTAAAGGCTTGGCTAAGTCTTCGAGAAGAATCCAATGCAACCTCCTCAAGCTTCTAAAATAACACTTTCTTTAATAAAGTGACTATGATATTTAATAGACTTTATAATATTTTTAATTTTTAATTTGTCACTTAAATTAATTTAATTAAAATAAAGTTATCCTTCTTTATGATTTAATTTATTTAGACAACTTTATAAATAATTTATTTTATTTTATTTCGCTTAAATCCTTGATCATAGCTTATGGGAATAAAACATGCTAGATGTCCTTGCAACCGAATACTCAAAAAAAGGGGAACACTACATTAGCTTGTTCCACCTTGACTAACAAAAGTTGCACTTTCATTTAAAAATAAAGTAGGGTTGTCAAATAGATTGATAGGGTTGTTTATAGGTGAATTGAGAGGGAAGAATAGGATGCTTCACATGGTGGGCCATTTCTAATCCTTTAGGAAATTATCATATAGCAAAGGGTGGACAACAAACAAGAAATCTTATGAATAACAAGTTGGATTTTCATAAGAGTATGCTTGTTAGATGAGGATAGATTAAATTGAGATTTGAGCTACCACTAGGGCATCAAATCAAACTTGATAGGGTCCCACAAGTTGCAAAAAGCTTGAATACCCTTTTTAAAAAAGATGCTTTAAGATTTTTGATAATTTCAAGGGGTTTGCCTTCTTGTTGGATTAAGTGGTTCTACTAGACAGAAAAGGTAGCAAAACATAGGCGATGACTCATAGTTTGATCATACCAAGACAAACTTTTTGAGGTTATTTTCCAAGCTACTCAAATATAATTAAAAAGGAGCAAACCCAAAAGTTTTGAAAAAATGAGCAAGAAGAAGCTTGTCCTTCCAATTGATTAAAACTTAGGATCACCCAATAGTAGCATATTGGATATGGTTTGAACCAAATTCTTCCAAGGAGCCTCCCCTTCCAAGGCCCTTATAATCCTTTTTGTAGTAAGACAAATGCCTTGAGTATAAGGGTCAATAATTCCCAATCCTTTATTTTTTGGCTAAATGTAGCAAATCCATGAAGTAGTAGGAATACCTTCCTTGTTTCCCCACTTGGCCCAAAGGAAACTCTTGATCAACTGGGTCAATTTCTCCTAACAATTTTTAGGTCAACAAGAAAAGATGTAAACATGGTTGTCTAAAAGGACTTTGTTTGCAACTTGTATTCGACCACCCATGGATAGAAACATGTTGGCCTAATTTATGAGTTTGTTCTTGATTTTATTCATAAACTATTTCCACATTTCTTTGGGAGAGTCTCCAATGCCAAAGAGAATCCCTAGGTACCTAGTAATAGATGTTGGGTCATCCCACAATAATAGGTCCCAAACATGGGTCATCCTGATTTTTTCCTGAAATCACATATTTTTTAGAACAATTAATGATTTGAGCCTTGAAGGGTTCTATTTTAAGAGTTTTAATTGAAGGAGTTTAGATAAGACCCCCTTAGATCAAACTCCCTTGGATAGAACCCCTCTAGTCTTAAATCAAACCCACAATGGAGTCTCCTTTCAACCTATCAAAATGTTGACAAAAAACCACTTTTTACTTACCTTTTGAGGGATCAAATAAAGTCATTTAGAGATTATGTTTTGTAAGTATGTAATTATTATAAGGTTTCCAAAAAATATAATTTTGAATTTTTTATATTTTATTATTATATTTATATTTTATTTCTTGTGAATGTCAGTTTTTTATCAAACATGAAGGTATTTGTTTCACATATGGAAAAATAGACAAATAGAGAAAAAAACTATAAAAAATATGCACTAGATATTAATGTTCTTGTTTTATCCAAAAAAGAAAAAAGTACAAAATAAGTTATTTGTGATGACATACATCTACGTGCAACTTATAATTATTCTAACTTCGAAAATTAATTTAAAAAAATATGTAACAAAAACTAATGAAAAAATATCCATGCACTAGATTTGATGTTACAAGTATAAATTATAATTTTATCTTTTCAATAAAAGAATTATGTGACAACAAAAACACCACAATTTTAAAATGTTGTTTATTGTAAAAAAAAAGTTATTAGAAGTTACATAAAAAAATCACAATTTAAAAAAAAATAAAAAAAATAAATATATATATAATCTACACACAAATCCTCACAAATAACTAGTTCACACCATCTCCAAATTATTAATGGTTTAGTTGCTATAGGTTTCATAAAGTGGAAATGTGATGGAAAATGTTGATTTCAATGTCCTATTTGGCCAAAAAGTGATATATAGTATTGTGGGTTGACCTTATTTCATTTCATGCCATTCACTAGGGATCTAAGGGTCATGGGTTGGGGGATCATAATGAACTCATTTTTATGCATAACCATTTTAGAGCAAAAAATAGTAGAAAAAAACTCAAATATGTCTAATGTGAGACAGTTCATCAACTAAAATTTGAATGAATAATGTTGGTTTGAATTAGATGTTTTACCTAACTAGTTCATCTAGTAGGTTTTGTTCACATGTTAAGTTTATTTAGGTCTTAGGAATATTTTTAGAAGTCTTAGTTGGTATTAGGTTTTATCTTATATCATTTATTTCTTGTGTCCTAGGTAATTTAATATTTGTTCTCATATCATACGATTAAGACACTTGTTATGATCTTGTCTAATCCTATGTCTCACCTTTGCATCCTTTGATAGAATAAAATTATTATCTCACAACAAATATATCTTATACTTTTATAGAAGTTCTTAGATTTTGGGTGGCTACAATTTTCAACCAAATCTTGCATGGTATAGAGCATTCTATACCAGCTCTTACATATTATCATAGTTTGTGAGATTTCTTTTTGTTGGTCTTAATTGAGAGATCTAGGTTGTAGATCTTGAAAAGTTGAGTATGCTCTTCTTTTACATGAATTATGATTTAGAGAATAAAAAAACTTAAAAGAAACACCAAAGTTGAGGGTTTCTTCTTTGTGGCTTTGTATTGTAGGTCAAATTTGAAGCTTGCTAGTTCATATTTGAGCTAACCATTGAGTTCACAAGGTCCAAAACAATTAGTTTTTCCTTTTGTTTGGTCCAAATTGGACATTGGTTGCCATATCTGCAAGGGTTTGAAGATGGAGGTTCATTGCTATATCCATCAAGGAGTTGTCATGTTAGAGCATTTTGGGTCAAATCTGACTCTTCCATCATAGTTAGAAAGTCCAAAAAACCCTATTTCCATATATTATACTTCATTTTTGGTGATTTTTAATTTCCCATGATTGTCTTAAATATGATAGCCGAATGATCATCATCAAGAACTCTCTTAAATTTGACAAACAAATAACCATAAAAAATACTATTAAATTTGATAGTCAAATAACCATAAAAAATACTATCTTAAATTTGACAGTCAAATGATTGTCATCTACGATTGCCTTAAATTTGATGACCAAATGACCATCAACAAGGGCTCCAATCTGCCCCCTTCTCTGTCAAGAATTTTGAATTTTTAGTCCAACTTCAAACAACCATAACTTAGTCATCTGGCCTCTTTTTTTTTCAAGACTTTTCTTTGAATTGGGTAGAATTTTGTGCTCGTCATAGTCGTTCTTGTTTTGAAACCTTGCGGGGCACCATTTTCGCTCATACGAAACGTTTTTGGCGCAATTTTTTTGTAAGGGCATAATTTTTTGTGTACTTTGTCGTGGTGTGATCCCATTCTATGTGAGAATTGTTCCTTGAGTTTGTGGCCAAATTTGACATTTGTAAGCACTAAGATCAAGTCCACTTCACTATTGTTGGCAAGTGGCACTTGAAATTGCATTGAGCATAAATTTCCATATCATATATTGTTGGGAGTTCCATGATTGTGTAATTTGGGGGAGGGGCGGGGGTGGCGTAATTTTATGCTTTTGTTGGATAAGTTCTCTTTATTAGTCTATTGTGTAATGAAAGTTGAGAAGCTTACCATGGGTATAAAAAACATCTTGTAGTAATCAGGTTGAATAGATGGAACTATAAGTCATGACGAGATATAATTCTAACACATTGTAGGTGGCTTAATGTTTTTCTCCATCTCTATGGACTAGTTCCTAAACCATCATCAAAATGGAAGATATTTGTGTGGGACATAAAGACTGAACACATCCTAAGAGTATTTGGTTCTAATTCTGATATTGACACAAATGGCCATTGATGGTATTGAGATCCCTCGCGACTTTATGCCCAAACTTTGGGAGATGTATGGAGACTTAAATGAACCTCCATTATTAGAGAATCCTATTGTGCACTTTCTTGTTCCACTTGATGATTTTTGACCAATTGATGATAAAACAATTACAATGTTTGTTGATTGTGAAAGCTATGGTTGTTTTGATGACATAGAGACTTCTCCTTCTCCTACAAAGACTTCTATTGAGACATCAGTTTCTATGGATCCTAATCTAGATTTAAAGGGTTCATCTTCTTCGTCTATGAGTCAACATCTTGAGGCTAGGGAATCTAGGAATCCAACATTGGTAGAATCATTTGATGTCTGTGTTTAGGCATCTAGTGTGGACAATTTTGGAGATGATAAGTGTAGTCAAATAGCATGCATTTAGATCTCATCTCCTTCAACTTCTATTGCATTTGATTATTCTTGTATTGCCACAATTTTGGTTACTTGTGATTCAACTTAATATGACATACATTGTCTTTTAGATATGGCTACTTGGGATGGGTACTTGATAACCATTGCAAGTTTGTTTGCAGTCCCACATTTCAGATTTGGGAGACACCACTGATTGCATTCATATTCTCTTTCATGAAGATGATTCTTCTTCAGTTATTGCGAGGGAACACTCTCACCCTCTTGTTCCTTCTCTATATGATCATTCTTCACAGTTTGACATGAGTATGGATTATTTTGAACAAAATTTGGAGGAGACTTCTTTATATTGAAATGAGATATATTTGTTTTTGGATCGTGTATTATAATCATTTCTAAGAGATTTTGAATTGTCCTTTTCATCAATATGGCCTATAATGCTTATTTGGAGTGTAACAACTTTCAACATTGACATGGAGACACTTGAGTATAATTCAGAGACACCATAGTTCAACCTTCTTCCCTCATCTTCCTTTCAAGAATATGAAGAAATCTTGCATACCATCTTTGTTTTGTTTCTTCCTAAGGGGAGGAATGTTGTTCAATGAGATTGGATCATTTTCAACATTTAATATCAAACATCTCCCATTGGCATGGGTACTTGATAGATATTATAGGTTTGTTTGTAGAGTCCCACCTTTTAGATTTGGAGACACCATTGATTGTATTCATCTTCTCTTTGATGGAGATGATTCTTCTTCAATTGTTGTGAAGGAATACTCTGACCCTCTTGTAAATTCTCTACATGATCATTGTTCACAGTTTGACATGAGTGGATTTTTTTGAACAATATTTAGAGACTTCTTTATTTTTAAAGGAGATATCTTTGTTTTTGGATTGTGTATTATAATAATTTTTAGGAAATCTTGGACTATCCTTTTTATTAGTGTGGCCTAGAATGCCTATTTGGAGTGTGGCAACTTTCAACATTGACATGGAGACATTTGAGCATAATTAAGAGACATCATAGTTCAATCATCTTCCCTCATCTTCCTTCTAGGAATGGGAAGAAATCTTGCATACCATCTTGGTTTTTTTCTTCCTAAGGGAGGAATGTTGATCGATGAGATTGAATCATTTTCAAAATTTAGTGTCGAACATCTACCATCATCGTAGGAGACTCTACAATGAGGAGTTGCATGGCCCCTCTTCTTATCTCTTATGGGAGAGAATTTTTCCTCGCATGGGGTTTTATCCTCATTCTTTAGTGACAACATTTTGTTTTCATCACTCATTTGGGGAGGAGTATTGTCTCACCAGGTCTTCTCCCTTTTTTAGTTGTGAGATATTGTATTTGTACATGGGTACCTAACATGGCCTTGTAGTCGATATTCATCCTTGCATCATTTAAATTGGTTTTTTTTGTTGAAATGCACAAGACAACTAAGAGGGGGAGTGAATTAGTCATACTAAATTACTTTTACTTCTAGCCTTAATCAATTCCACTTTAACTTTAATCTGTTATTAAATATAAACATGAAATGCATATAACATAAAACAAACACCAGAGACACTAGATTTACGTGAAAAACCCAATGAGGGAAAAACCACGGTGAGAATTAAATAACAATATAATAGTAATGCAATACTGAATACAAAGGCTCACTTCCAGATGGATCACTACTCAGAAAGGGCTTACTGTCTAGATACAAAGGCTCACTGTCCAAAAGGAGGCACACTGCCTTCAAACAAAGTAATACAATAGAAAATCCACCATAACAGGTTCCACACGTTTGTAGCTTGATCAAAGGATTGCAAACACCATCAACTCACTGCTTTCAAGAATATAACACATCAAAGTACTGCTGCCTTCATACACTTTCACACACTACTTTTTTCGCACTTGATTCACACACTTCACACACACACTTACAATTCGCAACATCTTGACTTGCATTTATACCATCTTCAACCTTAGAAACTATCTCCAAGGTCGGCTACACATTCTTCTTTTTACAAATTCAAATTAGGTCGGCAACTCAACATTCTCGTGGTGGATAAGAATGAGAGTGGACCAAACACAAACTTAATTATGACCCAAACAACATCTTGGATCAATCACACACTTCCTTAATCAGTGCTTAATCTCCATGTAATGTGTAAACACTAGATCGACCAAACCTAATGAAAACACCAATGAACTTTGAAGTACGTGCATCCACAACAAGATGATCACACTTGGATCACACAACACGCTTCACCAGACATTGGAACACCTCTTAGAAACCTTTAGATACATTCGCAGAAACTGCAACAACTTCCATACACCGAACTCTTTCCAATAGTCCAAATGGATCATGTAGACACACACAGTAGCCCTGGAACAAGCCTTCCGGAGAACCAAACCACAAACACATTTTCTAGAACACAAAGAACATCAATATTAACCTTCTTCCAGATTCGCAAGATCTAAGATAAACCATCAGAAGACTGCAGAACAGAGACATCTCTCCCAATCCACAGACAAACACTTCTACCAAACTGGTTCACACACCGGTGAACACATCTTTCACTCTCCATCAACCCAAAAGCTAAAACTCATGATATATTATCCATTGAAGCTCATAAACAATACTACAGATCCACACAGGCATAGGATCAACACAGAAGAAATGCAGAACACATTATCGGAGCACACTCAAAACACACACACAACACTGTCTTCATTATTTGTTAATTTTCTCAAAAGCACTTGACATCAACACATCTACAACACCATAAATATAAATCCATGTACTCTCAACACTTCTATAGTATCTCAACCATACATGTACCACTTGCAATCACTCTGAACTGTGTTGACATCAATGACAACATTAATGACAACACCACCAAACACATTCATATGTGCAAAAATCTCCCCCTTTGTCATTGATGGCAACACATGATGTTGAAAAACATCAAAGACAACATACACTCTATCCTACTTCTTCTTCCCTTTCTTTTCAGATTAAAAAATTTGCACAACATTTCTGCACTCTCTTCTCCTTTGATATAAATAGGCTTTTTCACATGACTCTCTCCCCCTTTGACATCAATGAAAAATATTTGTTTTGCATGAAACTTCTGCCATATAAAAATATGATCACTCCCCCTTAGGAGTGCACCCACATTGCATACTGCAACAATGATACTCTTCTACTCCCCTTGAGGAGTAGACAACAATCATCAGTCTAGACCAATGAAGAATCTGTAGATCCACTGGACTGATGCACCTCCATGTGCACCTAGTTCAAGGAAGGAGGGGCAGTAACCCCTAACTTCTCCCAGAGATAATCAAAAGTATCCTTCGGAAGAGGCTTAGTGAATATGTCAACTATGTGATCCTTAGTAGATACATATTCAAGCTTGACTTCACTCTCCAACACCTTCTCCCTCAAGAAATGATATTTGATAGATATATGTTTTGTCCTAGAATGCATCATTGGATTCTTTGAAATGTATATTGCACTTGTATTTTCACAAAATATAGGGATAGTCTCATCACATCACACCTATATCCTTCAATGTTTGCTTCATCCAAAGTATTGTGTACAACAAGATGTTGCTGCAATATACTCAGCTTCTACAGTTTACAAAGAAACTGAACCATGTTTCTTGCTCAACCATGAGACCAATCTTCCTCCAAGAAAGAATGAACCACCACTTGTACTCTTATGATCATCTACACAATCAGCCCAATCTGCATCAGTGTAGGCATTCAAGGTGAAATCAGTATCTGGTGTAGGAGCACCTTGACACAAAATGCTCTCAAAAGGCAAAAAAAATGAAAATTTGAGCTTTCAAATGTAAAAGCATGTAAATAATTGTAAAAAGGTCTTGAGTGGGAATATTTAATGTATTTGAGTCATTCTAGGAGGTCAAAAAGATAGAAAAAAAAACAAAATTTGGAAAAATGCTAAAGTTGCCAATTTTGAACAAAGCAAAAGATGCAAAAAAAGGCAAAAATCAAAAGTTGAAGAGTCATTGAGGGAAAAATGAAGAGATAGGTCAATCAAGGAAGTTAAAGAGTTAGTTATTGAATGGGGAAATTATTTAAAAGGCTTGTAAAGGTTGAGCAAAGAGGAATCAATTGTATTCTTGAAAAGTTATTGCTAAATAAAGCTCCCTGTTTTTGAATTTCTGAGTTTTCCTTCATTGTTTCTCCATTTTGCATAGTCCGTACAGTAGCTTGGGTCTTGAATTTTATTGTTTTCAAGTATTATAGAGAGTTAGCTTTAATTTAGATCCATTTTGAGGAAAATCTATTGAATATATTCCTTGTTTGATTCACAATTCTTGAACTTGGTATGTAATCTCAGAATAAAGGTTTTGAGAGTCTTATAGGCAAAATGAAGGCTACTTCACCAAATTAGGCTAGGTAGATCAATGGATTAGATTTTAATAGGATTTTTAAGGTTTCCTTTGTGTTTTTTTTGTGCAGGAACAAAATAGAATGCAAGATATTTGAGTTAGATTGTTGCTCCAAGTGAAAAAAATAGAGTTTTCTATGCAAGAATTGTTGCTATAGTCAAAGAATGGAAGATATATTAATTTCCAAGGTTTTGGAATGGATTCTAAAGCATGTTCATTCGTAAACGAAACATGATCCAATCAGTGGTAAGAAGTGGCAAGGTGTGGAAGGTAGTATTTCAAGACCCCTCACATTTTTAAGCATGTCAAGCCTATAAACAAGGGTTTTGTTATGTAATGCTTTAGTGGGCCTATCCATTATTAAAAAATGGTGGAATCCTGAGTTTTATGACATTAATTAAGACTTTTTTGAGTTTTCAAGTGTTTTGGTGATGATTTAAGGTGACCTCCTTTGTAATTTGGCCTAATTAGGCCTATGATTGAAATGGGATAGTCAATTTTCTGTTGATTCTTTTCAAAACAATAGAAATTTTTGTTGAAGTATGTTTAATAAGGCAGAAATGGGTTCCCAAAAATGTTTTTATCCTGTAGATATTCAATGTGGTTTGCAATATACACCTGATTTAGTGTTTTGGCACTTACAAGCAAATTTGGCCTTTTGAATGCAAGAAACTAATATTATGATGGAATAGTGAAATGAATGATTGAAAATGTCTTGGAACTGACTTAATGATGTTATTAAAGGTGCTTCAATGTTTGGAAAGAGTTTAGAGGGCTGTATTTTTCATTTTGGTGATTTGGTTAAGTGACTTCTATGTGTAAAGATGGTGTCCTTGGCTGCTAGAAAGAGTGAAATTGTGAAAAAAATGATTTAAGTAAATGAGGTTGGTTTGAATCTGTCTATTTGAAGTTTTCAAAGGTGATCTATAGTTTGAAAAGTGTGTGGAAGCAAGTTTGAGTGAATGATGTCTTTTTGCCAAGGAGAAAACAAGTGAATTTTGATGGATTTGTCAAAGCGATCTTCTCCAAAGGTGTTTGGGACAAAGTTCCCCTGATGAATTTGAGTTTTTAATTGATGCTCTTGCATCAGTATCCTTAGGATACCATAAGCCATAATCCAGAGTCCCTTTTAGATATCTGAATATCCTCTTCACAATGGTAACATGTGTTTCCTTAGGTTCTACTTGAAATCTAGCAACCAAACATACTGCATGCATGATATTTGGTCCAGTAGCAATAAGATATAGCATTCCACCAATCATAGATTTGTACATGCTCTGATCAAATTTAGAAAATTCATCATCCTTACTCAGTTTGCATCCGGTTACCATAGGGGTACAAACCGGTTTGGAATCATTCATTCCAAACTTCAACAATTATTTAACATACTTAGATTATGAAATGAATATGTCATTATCAGTTTGATTCAATTTTAGTCCAAGAAAGAAATTCAACTCACCAATCATAGAAATCTCAAACTCTTTTTGCATCTCATATGCAAATTTCTTGCACATACATTCATTTCCTCCAAAGATAATGTCATCAACATACACCACAACTATCAACATTCTCTTACCTTCAACTCTGAAATATAGATTGATGTTTGCAGAGCCTTTGTTGAATCCTTGCAGTGTCAAATATCTATCCAACCTTGCATACCATGCTTTGGGAGCCTGTTTAAGTCCATATAATTCCCTTTTCAATTTGCAGAGCATGTCTAGTTTATCTGATAATTGAAATCCTTCCAGTTGTTCCATGTACACCTCTTCTTCCAATTCTCCATTTAGGAATGTAGACTTGACATCCATCTGACACACTTTGAAATCTTTATGAGCAGAAAATGCCAAAAACATTTGAATGGCGTCCCTTCTTGCCACTGGGGCAAATGTCTCTTCAAAATCTATTCCTTCAACCTGTGAATAACCTTTACATACAAGTCTTTCTTTTTTTCTTACCACTTCACCATCTTCATTTAGCTTATTCCTAAACACCCATTTTGAACCAATTACATTCTTGTTCACAGGTCTAGGAACTAGTTTCCATGTATGATTCTCCTCTATCTGTTGCAATTCCTCTTTCATCGCTCTAACCCAA
>CM021109.1:519249444-519286226 GCA_007115665.2 Sequoiadendron giganteum
AGAATCTACTAGACCCGTGAAGAAGGAAGAAAGAATAACTTCTCCTTCGTCTTCAGATAAGCCCTCGATGTCTTCTGACATGAATTCTGCAATCTGTGAGAGCTTGAATCTGCTATGGTTCCTTCTTCTCACTTCGAACTCATCTTCGCAGTTGACCCAAAATCTTCCATGAAAGGTTCATGTGATGATCTTTGCTCAAGGTGAGTTGCGAAGATGCCTCTGGGGTCATAGGATGGCCTCCTGTCGATGAGGTACTTGAGATTAAATCTCACTATTTCTTGGCTTATCAACCTTGCATCAGCTGCTGTTCTGCATCTGTAGAGTCCCATCTGAAGAGGAAAGTTCACTGCAGCCTTTTCTTTACGCGAAGGTAAGAGTGAACATCGGCCAATTGCCTCAGGAATTCCATGAACACTACCCTATCTGAGGGGTAACGTGGCATCATGGCGGGGTGGCCATTATAGCCATACACGCGTATGTAGGGGAAAGTGGGGAATTGTATGAACCAATCCGCCCAGTCCACCATTGCTGCCTTAGCTGCTGGTGAAATACGCACGTGCATCTCATGGTCTAGCTCGTGCACGGTGTGCATAGTAAAAAGGTCATTTATTCCTTTGAAATGTCTTTCCGCTAGAGTGAACTCCAAGCGAGGAAAGTATTCTTGTACCTTTTGCACACCCAGGGTTCCCACAGTGTTTAATGTTCTGAAATCGCCTTGGAAGGCTATCAGGTAGACCAGGTATGAACACATGTGGAAACGGTGCTCTTCTAGAAATCGGGTGAATTGTTGGTGGAGTGTGTCACTGATCAGGGAGGCCCAGTCGTAACGTTCTTTTCTGCTGATTATCTTGCCAATAATGTAGAACATCCACGGCTGGAAAGATTTTCCCTCCTCTTGTCCAGTGACTCTGCTGAGTAGGGTGATTAGCACTCCGTACTCGTCTTTGAATTCTCCTCTACCAACTACTCTGGGCAAACTGTTCCTCTTTGTTTTCAGCCAATGTTCAGCCATTATAAGCTAACACTTGTCTTTTGAAGCCTCGAATGCCTTTTCGCATTCTGTCACTGATATGACCTTCTTGGTAGGGCATGGTGGGATTGCAAAACAAGTCTCTATGTCTACTGGCTTCAAGCTGCAAATCACCCTCCCGTCAACTGACAGGATCTCTCTTGTAGCCGGGTTGTAATGCTTAATGCAAGCAATTACAAGCTCGATGCTTTGTAAGGTGATTGGAATAGATGCTGCTTGAAACAAACCGGATTCTTCGATGTTCTGCAATGTGATTTGATTCATGCCCTCCAAGTCTTCAGAACTAACCTCTGGATTTTTCTACCATAAGTCTGTATCAGTCGTTTTCAGGTAATCATGGTATAAAACCGTTTTGGTCTTGTATTGTACCTGAGAGTACTGCATTCTGAAAACCTTGAATATTGACTGGGCACTTGACCCTGTTCTAACACTTTTCTGGAACTGCTAAAAATAGCCTTGTCGGGGGTAGTTTTTACGAAAAATTCTGAGACATGGGTTTTGTTAAGAATGATTTTCTAAACAGACCCAGATCCTCAGAAATTTGACAAAACGAGTTTTTCTTTGACATGCAAGAGCCCTTCGGTGGCAGAGGCAGCAAGGGCACCAGAAAGTGATTTTTCTCGAAAAAATCTAACACATGGGTTTTGTTCGTGCTTTAAAGCCAAACAAACCCAGTTTGTCTGTTTTTCAATATTATGACTTTTTTCGGAAACCCTAAAAAATAGGGGCAGCAGGGCTACTTTTTCTGAAAAAATCTACCATGTGGGTTTTGTTGAAAAAGCTGTGCTGATCATACCCAGTTGGTCAGATCTGTGAAAATCTGTCGTTTCCTGTGACATGCAAAAGAAATATAGACAGAAGTAGAGGGAATAGACAGAAGATGGATTGGAAGTTATAAACTGCCACTTGTAATAATCTGTCTCTGGAAACAATCTTGGGAGAAGAATGCTTTTACTGCCAATTATCTTCAAAAATATTGAAGATCCGTTCAAAACCCCGGCCAGATCTTGAAAACTTGTTCTTGGGAGCTACTTGATGTTTTATCCTTCAACCTGCAAAAAAGAATAATGAGGAAAAGGGACGCCTAGCATGAATATAAAGCAATTAGGGTTAAGATCCACAAAGTATGGAAGAGAACTCATCATTCAGTCCTGATTTGGAGTTCTAAAAGATGATTTCCACTGATTGTGGAGTGTTTTTCTCTTTTTTGGCTCCAAATTTGCTAACTCAAGTCAACATTTCTGTTTGACTTTCCTTTAGGCGCCCAACCTTGAGTTTGATCTTTTTTGCTTATTTTGCAAGCTGAAGTGCTCCTGTTTGATCTTCGATTCGGGTTGCTCAGTTGATCTCGAGCAGTATCTGACAGTTCTGTTGTTGAGGCAGGATCAATGTGATTAGATATGCCTGGGAGAGGTTAGCTCAGAAAACTGAGTTTAGGCCTCCAGAAAGAAGGGCGCCTTTTCTTGAAAGGGGCGCTTTTGACAATGCCTTAGTCAATTTCCACTGACTCGTTCTTCGTTTTGACCTTTTCAGACCCTCTTTGCTTTGATCTGACGTTCCCGATGTTTGATGAATCAGATGATTCTGCTTGATGATGTGTCGGGTAGCTGGTTCAGTCTTGTTCACGATGCCCGACTTTGCAGTGGCAGCTGGCAAGTTTTGGGCCTCCAAACTAAAGGGCGCCCCTGGCCAGCAGGGGCGCTTTTAGCTTTTGCCTAGTTTTATCTTGGTTGTGGACTGCCAGCCTTTGACCTTCTTCATCAGTCGATGGATTTGTCGGAAGTTCTTGCTGATAGTCTCGCTGACGAGATAGGTCATAGCTGAGAAGGTCGTCTTGGGAGGTAGTGAAGATTCCGGCTGAATCTGGACACCTTTAGGAAAGGGCGCCTTTCCTTGAGAGGGGCGCTTTTAACCATGCCTTAGCCATTTTCTGGCTTATCTTTCCATTTTTTTAATTTTGGCTTTTTCTGCTTGATCTCGTCTCGTGATCGTTTGGTGTGTCTTGTGGACTTGCTGTTAGATTGATCACGTAGCCGGGAGGAAGCTGGAAAGATATCATGTATAAAGCTACAGCTCTTGGATTCATCTAATGTCTGCAACTGAGGGGCGCCCCTGGCCAGCAAGGGCGCTTTTACCTTGAAGCTTTCAGATTTGGCACTTCTGTCGTCAATGGATCCTCCATACTTCGCTGACGGCCGGTCAATGATTGCTGAATCAGATAATCTTGCTGATTGTTTCGTTGTCGAGCTAGTATGAAAGTGAAGAGGACGACTGTTTTGACACTGCCAGATGTTTTGATTTGCCCTCCGAGGTTCAAGGGCGCCTTTCTTCAAGAGGGGCGCTTTTAGCCACTGTAGACTGTGTTTTGCCTTGGTAGACAAAACGTGCACCTTCCAGACTTAGCCAAATTTTGGCCTTTTCCGTTTTTGAGAATCTCCTTCGTTGAACGTCATCATTTTTATCTTTTTCCGCCATGGTTTCTTCGTTGAAGCTTTTGAGGTTTAGCTTTCAGCACCTGGTACTGGCCAATCTGCCATTAATGGCTGCGGAGCTCCTAACTTTGTTCCTGAAAAATAGAAATAGACCCACCAGAGTAAAACATATTTTTTGATAATTCTGACTTGATCAGTGTGATCGTGAAGGCAATTAATCCTATCAGAATTATTTTCAATCATTTCCGGGAAGGTCCTATTTTTTAGGGTTTCCATAAAAATAGGGGTGTAAAACCCTAATTTTCGTTTTTTCAAAATTTTAACCATAGGTTCCTTGACAGAAACCCACAAGGATTTCATATTTGGTTTGACCTAAAACATACTTTAGATGGCATTTTACGTTGTTTAGCTCAATTTAAGCAGAATGCCAAAATTTCATTTTGGGTATAACACCTCTAAAATTGGGTAGTTCTTGATGTCTATCACCTACATGTTATTGATGAAAGTTGGCTAGACCTTGTGAAAGTGGGTAGCTCATGGCATCTGTTATGTGCACACTACTGGTGAAAGCTGACTAAACGTGATGATATGGCCAGATATTTTTGTTGGTAGAGCGTGCTGCCTAATAATTACCATTCCTAGAAGCTATTTCTAAGTTTAGCTGATTTCCAATTCAGTGTACACTTAGGGAAGAGACGGATGAGCCTTTAAGAGAACTACTAGTTTGATGTCATAGAAGTCGGCTTCTGTATAAGTATCGGATTCTGGCATTTTGGTATTCAAAAGGTACATGACAACTGATCTAACACAATCTGTCCTAAAGGTTCTCACATCTTAGACTGTTTGACCTAATCATATTACCACATAGGTTGGCTCATTAAGTCTTATGCACAATCCTCTAGAATTCAGGTGTCTAGTTTCACTAGACAAGCAAGTAATGTAATGTATTCATCCCACATAATTTGGATTACAATTGAACACATACATAAGCATTTACAAACATAAAATAAAACAATCTTAGTGGTCATTCACCTTAACTACACACTCACATGTTACAAGGTAAACTCATACCAAACAATTATCTGATATTTCTCATTGTGGACAGAATTGATTAGGTTTAGTTCTTGGTTTATGAATTTCTTTGATTCCCAATAGTTCACATTCCAAACTGTTTTAGTTTCTGCTCTCTCAAGTCTCAGTGATGATTGCTTCAAGTTGTAAAGTACTAATGTATTCTAAGTAATAATTAAAGTAGCTTTAAGTGAGTCATGTTAAATAGTGCATTTAATCAGGAGCATTTTTATATTAACTACAAATTTATGTACACTAATAGTTCAATTGCTTTTAGATGAGACCTATCTCGATGCTAACACTTTACCAACCTTCCTATTCTCCCTTCTTTATGAATCCCAATTCATTCTTATCTGTTGACTTAATCATTTTAACCATAATTCTGTTTCTTCTTATTAATAATTATAATCACACATTAATAATTCTAAACATAGCTTATTAATTCAATTATACATTATTAGCCTAATTCATATATTGGTAGACCCTAGTTTAACTCATACATTTAATTAACAATGATTTCCTCTTGATCTTTCCTTCCTATTATATCGTCTCTAGTCTATTCAAACTAAAACACGAGGGACATTTTAAGCCTTCAAAAATTTAAAGATACTTTACAATTTCTTATGACACGGTTTATAAGACTAGAATTTGCATGTGATTGGCCAATTAATCAGCATCCTTGTTTTTCCAACATTTATTACAAACATCCATTGATTTCTTTAGAGAGTATTAAAATTTCCTTCCCTGGTCAGATTGTACTTATATGCTTAGGAGTAAAATAATAGAAGAGGAGACATGCCTGTACCTATCTGTGCACAGGTTATATCACCTTATAATCTGAACTATTACAATGCCATGTTTGAATTTTTTGGTACACATCTTGTTCTCCACTGAGACTCCCAATAATGTGGTTTGAAGGGTGGAATTTAACATTGAACATGTGCATCAATAAGAGAGTTAAGAGGGGTTGAGAAAATTGTACAAATTCAACTAAAAGTTAAGGAACAGTTGGAAAAGGTTTTAACATGGCATTAAAATGCACACAAGGTATATAGTCGAAGACTTTAACGTAACAGCATAATTGGAAAATTCCATATAGGAGCAATCAGTGGTACTGTCTTGCAACTGCACATTCCAAGCCATACGGGAACTTTAAAAAAAAAAAGACCTTGAAAACCATTTCACATTTGTGATGCTACATTTAAACTAGAAGGCTAAATATAGCATCAAATTGGGGCCATGGGACTAAATGGCAAAGACTTCTCTTGACTGCATTCTAGAGATCTTACGCTGATCATCCTTGACAGGTATCAGCAATCTCAAAGAGCTAAGCAAGGAGGCCATGAGCAAAAGCATATGATCATATTTAGCTCAGAATGGTTCTACCAACACTGGATACCAAATACATTCTGAAAGAATAAAAATTTAGTAAGATACTTTCATCTCATGCACAGTTTCATATTGGTAAATAATTTCTAAACGAAGGTAAGACAGAATTATAGGGAGGATTCTCTCTCAACTATTTGTGGTTGATATTGTAGGCTTCAAACTGCCAACAAATTTAAATAATACCTTTTGAACTTTGTAATGGATTGTACAGAGTACATGGAAAGAAAACAGCACAAATGAAGGATTACTGACATCTTGACCCAACCAATGTTACAATTCTTGGACTTGGCTCAGACTTAGCAAGCTGATTTTTGACCTGGACTCAGAGTCAATGCTTAGACTTGGCAAATTGAAAAACTATGAAATATAGAGATTTTAAAGGATTTAAAACTTTACCATGGACCCTTCAATAAATAAACTTTAAAGACACAATAAAGTAATCAAATTAGAAGCTACATTGATCAGTTACGCAAGTATACATCAATCACTTGAGTATTAAAGTGGATTTTAGCTGAAGGAAATAACATTTTTAAACATATAGATATTGCCAAGTGTTTTAGGTGTACAAAACTTGTGGATAACGATATGGAGTCATGAACTATGGTACAAAGGAGCTTGTATCGCTCAGCCCAGCATTGCTAGCTCTATGTGGAGTCATGCACTTGTATCTTAGAAAAGTCTGGAAATGCTTTTACAGTCATAGGAGCATTACTTAGGTTAGGGATTGACTAAGTTTAATGTAGCTCAATTATTGGGATTTAATGTATAAAGTTAAAATAATAAAATAATGTTGCCTTTCCATCCAACATGGCCCAAAATGATTTTTTAGTTTTTGCTTTGTAAAACTAGAGTAGGGGTTTTGGGGTAGAACCCCTTGTATGGGTCTTGGGGCAACATACCTAGTAGGGATGAGGGTTAGCAATTCCCATGGCACGTTCTTTGCTGCAACATAGGGCAGAATCAAGGGGTGGAGTGAAATGTTCCCCTTAATTTTTCCTTTGTTTTCAGTTCACAACAATGCAAATCATGCACCCGTTAAGAATTAGCTCCAAACCAAAGCACAACTGAAATAACTCTAACTAAGAATGCACCCTAAAACCACTTAAGGAGGAGGGGCGGGCATATGGTTAGAGGATCTCTAGGATCTAATAACTTGATAACAACTGAAAATGAAGAGCTAAACTCGACACCAAGAATGTGCATGCAAGATCCTTTTGCAAGGCGAGGTGCTAACATATGGTGGAGTGTTAGATATTAAACTGAAATAAAACTTCTTCTGCTGAAGCAGGCATCCACAAGCGGTGGGAATACTCCACTTATTCAGTGGGTGTGATTATTACAATTATTTGAAGGCGGCAAGACAGCCAATTGACCTCACTTCCACTTAAACTGTGGGGGGTATACAATCCACACAACCACTTATTTTTCGTGGAGGGAATACAACAAAGTAAATTGCAGCAAGTAAACAAATTGCTGTTAGTACTACTAATCAGTTTACAAACAATTATTAAACAACTGCAATATATCAAAGATAAGTTCTCAAAATAAGCAATGGTTAGTGTATCACTTCCTCTAACATTTACAACTTGAATAGATGAATAATTGAAGCTCAAATCAGCATGATAATAAAACTTAACTAATCTGATCAGAAACAGAAGGTACAGAAAATCAGACCAGCAAGCTATGAATCCACCAAAATGGACGTATCTTTCCCCGAATCGACTTGGAAAGCTCCCAGACCACAACGCAATAACAATTAGGAGATATGCGCCCAAACCTCAAAGAGAGAACGAGCCAAATACAACAGCTACAGGTGGCACGTTTTCCAATGCAAGCCCAGTGAGATGGTATAGCCTGCCAAGAGGGTTGACCTTCTCTTAAAAATTCAACACTCAACCAAAAAATCCGAAACTTTCCAGAAATGGGCGCCCTTCACAGTAGAACAACATGGACGAACACCCAGAATGAAACAAAAATCTGTGATGAAGCTATGAGCAGAAATTAGCTTCAGCCATGGCAAATCAGCAACTTAGCAAACGGGCTTTACATCAACAAACTATTTAATATCATCAATTTGAAGCTCCATCTGTACTTCAAGGTGAAATACAGTCACAATGATCCACCTAGGAAGCCATAGTTTCAGGCCCGAAGGATGGATTGAATTCGCTAAGCTCCCCCTTAGCCAGGTTCTGGATTCAAACCAGCAGCATAACTTTACTTTCAATTTTCCAAGATGAGATACAAAGAACAAGGCACCAATATATAAGCTTAATTAAGAGGAGATGAAACATTTGTAACTCCCAAAGAAAACTCTTCCTCTTCCCAAAAGGGATGCCTATTTCCAAAAATGCACCATTTAAAATATAACAATAAACTCTTCATTCAACCCCTTCAAGTCGCCCCACTTTAGATGAGGAATAAACATTTAATAAAATAGACTTACTAAAAATAGCCAATGCTAAAAATAGTAAGGTCACATCAAAATCACAGTAAACCAAGCTGAGTAGGAAACATTGGAAATCCTAATTTGCTTAGCTGAATAGCCTACCGATTTCCGGAAATAGGCTAACAGTTCACAACAAGGTCATCACTGAAAAGGGGACATTACATGGAGCCCCCACCACCAAGCCCAAATTAAGGCCTTTCAGACCCACAAATCTTTATGGCACATGCCATTTTTTCATAATTTTATCATTTTTAACCAACCTTCAACAGTTCACCAAACCCTTCAAAAAATGCTCGACTTTCATGCTTTTACATTTGAACATTTTCAATTTTTTTTTTCTAATTGTCATTGCCCTGGTTGAGTCTTCCCAGTGGAACTCGTTGAGTACTTGGGTCATGAGTCCTTGGGCCTTGTTTGGGTCTGCCACCTTGGGATACACTGAGTTTCAGTGGGTCCAAGTGAATCTTGTATCATCGGATCCAACCTTAATGATGTGTCAATGCAAAGATATTTGAATTATAATACAGAATGCGCAGGACCATTGACTTGAACAGATGTGAGAAGCACGTTAATTTTTTAATACCAGGTCAGATCTTGAACAAGATGTTTCATGGAACATGGAACATTAATGTTTCAAATACAGAAACATACATGCAATTTGGGTTGAGTTTTCTGTCAAAAGAAAGAATATCAACAAGTGGGCATCAAAAGAACAGATTTTCTTTTGTACTTGATGATTTCTTTTGCATCATTTTTTTTCATGCATCATAGTAGCCATTTGATGTCCTAGTAAATAGAAGGGAGCTTATGTTCAGACTACAAGAGAGGTTGTGGGAAAACACTACTGTAGTACAATGAACATATGCTCAATATCATTGGGAAATAATTCAATGTTTATAGTCAGTTCTGGAATTTATAACATTTATTCTATTTGCTAAATTGCTAAATTGTCTGCAAATAAAAAACAAACCATCAAATCTCTATCTTGTGTGCAAATCTTTGCCCACAATTGGGTGCAAGGCAATCCATTTCACCTAATCAAATGGCCTTGCCACTGCTGTCTATGAGATAGAATTAATATGCCTCTTTTAGAGGCTCTGCTGCATTGCAATCTTGTGGGGTATAATAATTGTTGAACACACTGAAATGCTGAGAGTGGGTGGCGGACAGGGGGGGCGGGTTGGGTGAATCAGCATATACTTAAACTTAAACAACTTGATTTGCAGATTAAACATCACATCACATTAACTGAAAGAAAAATAGAAATGAAAGCATGCACCACACAAGGACACCAAGATTTTTACGTGGAAAACCCAATGAGAGAAAAACCATGGTGAAAGTTAACTCACAATATATGAACAAATATTAAAATATTGTTTTAAGGCTCATTGCGTAAGGAAACACTGCTCTCGAAAGGACTTGCAGATTAAGGCGCACAACCTTAGGGCAAGATACAAAGACCTGTTGAGGAGATTCACTATCTCAGAGCAGGATACGAGAAGATTATAATGAAAACATGATCATGAACTTCTATAAAAGAAGCATTGAACATATGTTGAATTTGCAGTCCCTTTTTCGCACAAGTACTCCATCATGTTGACTTGCACACTTTATACTCAATTCATAACTAATTCTCTTTCACACTTTCACAAAAGATTTGTTCTTCTATAAGTACCCTCCGCAACAACTCAAAACTTCAATTAGGTCAGCTCCAAGATGACCTATAAAATGAAACATGTGATGCGACATAGGTCAGCTCCAAGATGACCTATAAAATGAAACATGTGATGCTACATAGGTCAGCTTCAAACATATGCAGCATGAAGCAAAATGAGTTGCGGATCAACTCAAGGTATAACTAGGCCCAAAAACATCACAACACATTCTTCATAGAAAAATTAGTTAATTAGGATCAACCGCAAATGAGGGAAATTGGACTCTCAGCCCAATCAGCATCAACACCACCAAAAACTGCCAACTATTCATCTTTACACCATTGGGGAGAAACCAAAAACATCATGTGGACCAAGATGTGAACAACGTAGATTATCAACAACATCCTTACAACCTTCTTCTGAAGAAATTGATCATCATGTGTTGGCGCAAAAGAAGAAACCAACTAGAAAGGCAAGGAAAGAGCATTCCAAACTGACTGTGAATCAGGATCAACTGCAAATGAGAGAAACTAGACTCTCAGCCCAATCAACATCAACACCACCAAAAACTGCCAACTATTCATCTTTACACCATCGAGGAGAAACCAAAAACATCATGTGGACCAAGATGTGAAGAACGTAGATTATCAACAACATCCTTACAACCTTCTTCTAAAGAAATTGATCATCATGTGTTGGCGCAAAAGAAGAAACCAACTAGAAAAGCAAGAATAGAGCATCCCAGAGTGACTGTGACACATCAACTCTTAGGATATTGCACTACGGTTCACCAAAACATCTGAAACACATATGGATGAACCCATACACCTCCCTGAACATTTCCCCAAGTCTGCACAACCATATCTATTACTTCGGAGAAATGCGGAGCAAACTGGAGAACATTTGAGACACTTAACTTTGTTATACTACAATCCGGAGAACAGTCACATCTAACTCATGAAATTCTGGAAACAACCTTTTTGCTAGCTATCGAACTTAACTCCAAAACTACACAACCAAAACATGCAATGTGGAGGAATGCAGACTAAAAAACAGGGTCATTGACTTAGGAAAATATGCAGTTTTTGCTTAGACAACTTCTCTCAACAACAAAAGTAAAAGCAGACACATAACTAAATTTCATCTAACTTCTTGAAACCTAAAGAAACCAATCAACGGTGTGCAACTATCTTAACTATGTTTATACCATGCTTATCTCATGTTTGCATCTATGTCAAACCATCACTCTATCTCTAATCATTTCTTAGCCTCATCCACTTCTATACAAAATCTCTATACAAACATGACCTCAAGTTGACATCAATGACAACACATATTGCCAACAATATGTTTGGTATGTAATATCATATTTGCATATGGAAAAGAGAAATATGGTTGTCATCTCTTAAGGTAGCACATACATTAGAATGTAACCTAATGGCATGGCATTAAAGGATGAGAAGCTAAAATTAAGGTATGGGTTAACATGTGTAATGTACCCGTTTTCCGAGTGATCACCCAACGAGGTCCACTAGCTTATTTTATTCCCATAAGCTAAGATGGGAAAAAGCATGGGAGTAAGTTAATTAATTAAATATTAAATTGTCCTAAGTCACTTTTTGGACATTTATATTTAATTAATTGGTTTAATTATTAAAGTGACTTATATTAAATGCATTGATAAAATATTAAATAAAGTCACTTCGGGAAAAAGAAATAAAAGGTGGTGAAAATAAATTAACTAGGATCTTTTGGAAATTATTATTAGGAAAAATTGGGAGAGCTTGTTCTACAAGTTCCAAAAAGTTTGAGGACGAAAACCCTTGGGTTTCATGGTGAATTGGACGAAAACCCAGTACCATCTGGGTGGATTTACTTCAAAATTCACACATTTCATTGATGAAATTTGAGAACTCTTTTTCAAAGTGAATTTTTTGATATATTGTTTGATTTCAGAGTTGGAGGTTCTTAGAATTTCTTCAATAAATATATAAGGAATATGGACACTATGGTTGAAGGAAGATATTTAATGACATGAGGAATAAAACTAGACAATGTTCTTGGGCACCAAACATCATACAAGATTGGGTGATTAAAGGAGGACAAATTTATTGAAGTTTTCCTAGTTTATGGTTGGCAGTTGATTTTGTAGAAGAGACACCATCAAAAGAAGAGTGAGCGTGGCTAGAACAAAGACTAATTACCTCTATTCCAATCGCACCTATTAAGAAAAAAGGCATCATATAAATTGGTAGGTTGATGTGGAGGAAGACGAAAGT
Source organism: Sequoiadendron giganteum (assembly GCA_007115665.2). NCBI lineage: Eukaryota > Viridiplantae > Streptophyta > Pinopsida > Cupressales > Cupressaceae > Sequoiadendron > Sequoiadendron giganteum. Next base: position 519,261,747 of record CM021109.1, read on the forward strand.
CGTAAGAGGTCAAACATAAATCGATATGCATAGTCTACCACCCTTGGAGAGCTGCATCTAATTAGAGAGGTGTGATTGTATCTTGGAGAAGTGACACGGGCCCTTGGGAAGACTAGTAGGAGGTGTGGAATATATCACAATCTAGTTACCATCCATTTGTTTAGTTGGACGTGAAGCTTGAAATACCTATTATTATTCGTTGGAGTGTTTGATGCATGTTTGATTGAACAATAAGTCCACTTAGTCACCATGGCACATCAGTTGGAGTCAACTCATTGATTCAATCCTCCATACCACTTTCAAGGATGTCACATCTATTATGGACTTCATTTGGAGGCGTCATTCATAGGGAAGAGTGGCTCTACTCTATTATTAAAGAATATAGAATTTATTGACAATTGTTCCAAGTAATTTTGTAATATCATTCAATCTTGCACTTGTCTTGAAACTGTGATATATGCTTGATCGATCGAATGTCATTATTGCTATGTTATCAAATACTTTTATTTGCTAAATGGGAAATTATTGTACGAGAATTGTGTTGAGAGATTTGAATACAATTCTAAATGAGTTTAGTGTCAACTTCAGAGTAATTAGCAAAGTACAAACTATATGACAAAATGCATGCACATTAAGTAGAGGGAAAGTTGCAAAAAATGGATTGGGATTTTACAATATGATATCATACCAACAATCTACATTGTATATCATTTTGGATGGAAATTGCTTACAATTTAAGTTCAAAGATTTATTTAAAATATGAATCTTGAAAAATCATTTTGAGTGTATTCTTAGTAGTGCGGAGATAATTTAGTCTACCTTTGTTGCTTCCAATATTCGCATTTGCACTTACATGTTTCTTTTTCAATTCCCCTTCCCTTCTCTTTTTTGATTCCCTTTCCCCTAATTGGCTAGTTTGCAGCTCACTTGGATGTGAAAATGGTGTATTGTGGGGAAATTTGTTGAACTTTCTACCTACATGCTCAATGAGTTCCTTTGTTTTTCACTTTCCCCCATGAATTCCCTCATATGAATTGGTTTTACTTGACAGACTTGGGCTCCCACCATACATGTGTCAGGTAAACTTGAATTTAATCAGTGCTTCTTGTTGGAGTGTTATAATTCTTTTTTTGAAAAATCCTCAAGGTTTTAGCCTTTTTGGTTCGCAATTTTCCTCTTTTCTTTGCTAAAACTCTAGCCTTTATGGTTCATGGCCCTTTATGTGTGTTGCTACTATAGGATTTTATTTTACTATTGACTAGTTGCCCAAGTTATTTAGTTAAGTCTATGGTTTATTCCCCATTTGTGTTGTCATTTCACTAACCCTTGTTCTTGCTAACTCACTATTGCTTGTGCTTGCTTGGTTGCTTAGTCATAGTTACACTTTGAGTTTAGGTCCTCACTTGAGTTCCATTTGTTGTCATCCTATTGCATCATGAGGGCCCTTCACATTGCAAATTTAGTTTGAAGCTTTTTGCAAAAGTTGCAAGCTAGCAATATTGCACCATGTGTTATGAAGTGCAATGTCATACTTGCTAGTTCATTTAATATTGTGTTGTCCTTGTATTATGAAATATACCCCTTAATGTTTTCATGAGTTTTTTTATCACAAATCCAGCACAACACCAATGATTAGCATTAGGCCCAAAAGATAACCAACTTGAAAGTAACCTTAACCAAGAATGTTCACCAAGATCCTTTGAATGCGAGGTGATAGCATATGGTGATGGGATCGTTAGCATTAAAAGAATTGAATTGCAAAGCTGGAAATGAAGAGCAAGCAGTGATCCGACCATGAAAGATTCCGCTCTACCACTTATTCAGTAGGGGAAAACTATTACAATGAAAGACAAATCATCCGCTAATCAATAGGCATCCACTTAAGTAGTGGGAATACTCCACTTATTTAGTGGGTGAAATATGAGAGATACAATGTTTATTCCTCCACACTGGCGGTAAACCATCCAAGGGTTACAGTGTTTGCATTAAAATCATAAAGTAAATGCAAAAATATAAATAACTGAAACAGTACTACTGTTTCCAGCCTTACAATGCAAATTATCTGCAAATTACAAAGTGTTACAATAGTATAATCAATGCAAAATGATGAAGGATGATTTCTCCAACTTCTAAGCTTCTCAATTACTGAATTTCAACCCAAAAACTGAACTACTATCAATCTAATATGAAAACTAGCACACTGAATATCTCATAACCAGCAAACTAAACACACCAAATTGCTCACCATTCCCTCAAAACTCTTCCAAAAGACCTGAAATAAATTGCAAAAGCTTCTAAGGAGGATGGCGCCCAATTTCCAACTCTGAAACAACATCAAAAGCTTGAATATTAATTATGCACGAATTTCAAGACAAGCCCAGCAAGGTACGGCCTCCCTAGAGGGGTGAACTTCAAGATAAATTCCAATACTTAACAATAAAATCTGATAATGCATAAAAAGGGTCGCCTATAGCATAGGAAGAGTATGAGCTAACACCCATAATCAAAATAAAATATCTCAATGAGCTGCAAATGAAAATCTACTTCAGCCATATAATAACTAGCAAGTACAAAACTGAAAATATCACCAAAATTCATCAACAATGAAGCTCAATCTGCTAGTTTGGATGAGAAGTAGCCACAATCCCAACTAGGTGTTATTTTTCAAACACGAAATTGGTTCTTCGCTAGGAGGTGTGCATTCTTCGAAGGGACAAGCCTGAAATCATTTCGGCAGGACTTCAATATGTTAAGCAATGGATGATCAAATGTTGGAGCAAGGCCTCTCTTAAATAGAGTTCGAGATGTCACTTCAAATTCCATCTTTCCCTCCAAAAAGGGACACCCAAGCCAACTTGCAATATTTTAAATTTAAAAATAAACTTCATCACCTTTCCTTAGGCATCCAAAACTCAAGGAGGCATAATTAACATTAAAATATTAAATAACATCTCCATGAGGCATCCACCCTTCAGAACCACATTTAAAAACAACTTCAAGTCATAACGTTAGGCCAAGGGGGTCAATTTGAAAATATAGCATTAATGACTTGAAATAACTTAATCCTCCAAAAATGCACCTCAAAAGCCAAATTCACAAATACTCAGTTGCGCTGCCTGAATTGGAAAGCTCACTGTGATGCTGCCAATTGGAACACTACTAAAATTGGAACTTAATAAAAATAGTAAATTCTGAAAAGTTGCTCAATTCACTTGCATGTTATATCATTTTGAAGATTTATGAAAACCTAGAAAGAATCCGCAAACCAAAATCCAAAACTCCATATGCAAGCTCCAAAAAAATGCCAAAAAACCTCCAAACACTGGTAATGCTAATTTTACCTCGATGAGCCTACGACCTCCGGAATAGGTTGATGAGCCACTGCATTGCTCACTGATGAAAAGGGGACATTACATATTAAGTTGACATCCCTTGATTGGTCAATTTATGCTTATATGCATGTGTTGGAGAGTAAGTACAAGGGTTTTGTCAGTTGTAATAGTTGGCAATACCCTATTGCATTGCATGCTTGCTTCACATTGTGATTTTGAGTGTAAACCCAATTCCACTCTCATGATTCATGATGGCTTCATTCATTTTTGGCAAGTGTGTTGTGTTGTTGTCTAGGTGGTAGCATCCTATTGCATTGTGCAATTGCTTCACATCATGGCCCTTAATGTGGGCCTCATTCTTATATACGCAATGTGTGATGGCCTTATATATTTTTCTGCAAATACATTGATTTGAGTTCCAGGCTAGTTGTATCTTTTGAGATGGCAAATAGATGGTCACGCTTTCTTGCATCACGCACTCTCTTCACATTGCAGCCTTCACTGTGGACCCCACTTCAACTCTCGTGATGCATGATGGCTTTTGTTGCTTGGGTTTTGAGTTGGCAAATATTGTATGTGGTGGTAGACATGTGGTAGGTTGCTACTGCATTGTGTAACCCCTTTGCATCAGGTTTTTTACTTGAAGTCTATCATAAAAATAAGGTGCTGGCAACATCCTGCCATGTGTTCTTGGTTGGATGATTATGCATGGTAGTTCTTGTGGTACTTTGCTGAGTTGATAGTTAATGATTGGCTTGTAGATTCTTGTGTTTGAACTTTGTAGGGTAAGTACCAAATTCTTGTTGACTTGGGACTACTGGTGACATTTCATTGAATTGCACAACTCCTCCACATAGCAATTTGGAGTGTGGACCCAACTTTCTTTTGCATGATGCACAATGGGTTTTATTTCCCTCAAGTTAATATTGATATGGTCTCTAGTTAGCAATATTTGATTGCATTGCACAACTCCTTTACATTGTGGTTTTGAGTGTGGACCCCACTACCACACTTGTGATGTACGATGACATCTTGTTTGAGGTAAATGTTGATGTGGCTTCCATGTTGGGTAGTACTATATGCAATGGTAGACAAATGGCAGATTTTCATTGCATTGCGGTTTTGACTGTGGGTCCCACATTCATATGCATGATGCATGATGGATGTAAAGGTGAAGTGATACTACATATTGTGCCTTAGTTGTCAAAAGGTGTGGTAGAATATTGAGATATCATTGGGCCACATGTTATTCACTTGGCCACTTGTCTATCACCCCAACAAATGTAGCATTCCTGTTGGTTGAAATGCATAGCTTGTCTCCCTTGTGGTGTTAGGTGTAGATGTCTAAGCATAATTTGACACTTGGCACGTCTTTTCCACTACTAGGGCTCTTCACATTTTGGTTTTTAAAGGATGTGCTATGTCATGATTTTGCAATGCGCGATAGCCATTGATCATATCTGCTTAATGATATCAACAATTGATAGTCAAGTAATATTTGAAGAAGTTAATGGTTGTCCCAATAGTCTCTCGATCTTCAATATTGCATTTAATTGGCCATTATCAAGGTTGTTTAGTGGCCCATAACCATTTATGATCTGTGGAGGGCTTGTAACTGATTGATCTAATTTTCTCTTGTCCAAAAGCAAACAATTCATTATGAAGGCATTGATTCACATGTAGTAGTGGAAAGGGAAAGTGGACCATATTGCCATTAATTCAACAATTGAAACTATAATTCTTGATGGGTTTTCACGACTTCCATTCCGATAGATCTCTCAGGATTTTCCTTGGCATTTTGTGCAAGAGATTGGCCATTTTTTTGATGATTGATCATATGACGTGTCACCCATCCACATGGGAGTGTTTCCGTATTTTATGGACTACAAAGGGATGGATTTCTTAGTTGTTAAAGGTTGGAACGCAAGGGAAAAAAGATTCTATATTGTATACCACACTTGTTTGAGGAAATACTAGTGTTTTAGTATTGTATGTTTATTTTGTTGCAATATTTATTTTTTATTGTATTATATGAATGAGGGTTTGATTGTTTGGTTCTCTCCTTTATTGTGTTGTTTGTTCTTGAAGAGAAGAACACCCTCAAGCAAGGTGAAAAGTCTTTGCCTATACATTTGTTATAGGTTTTTCTATTTTGGTTAGTACACTTTCAAGGAGAGAGAAATCTTTCTAGAAAGCAAGTAGGGTTTGCAATATTGGTAAAGGATTATTAAGTAGAGCTTTATAGTTAGATTGCGTTTGTCGGTTCATGTTATTGCAAGGAAATGACCATCACTGTAAGGGAGTGAAACATATTTTGAACCATAAAAGATGTTACTGACAATACTTGGTGACTCTATAGTCCCTTGAATAGGCAGCTGTAAGTTTGTAGGAAATCTCCCAACCCATTCATTTAGAAAGAAGAAAAATCATTTGATGTGTTGTTTAATTTTTATTTCAATATTGGTAAAGGATTATTAAGTAGAGCTTTATAGTTAGATTACGTTTGTAGGTTCATGTTATTGCAAGGAAATGACCATCACTGTAAGGGAGTGAAACATATTTTGAACCATAAAAGATGTTACTGACAATACTTGGTGACTCTATAGTCCCTTGAATAGGCAGCTGTAAGTTTGTAGGAAATCTCCCAACCCATTCATTTAGAAAGAAGAAAAATCATTTGATGTGTTGTTTAATTTTTATTTCAATATTGGTAAAGGATTATTAAGTAGAGCTTTATAGTTAGATTACGTTTGTAGGTTCATGTTATTGCAAGGAAATGACCATCACTGTAAGGGAGTGAAACATATTTTGAACCATAAAAGATGTTACTGACAATACTTGGTGACTCTATAGTCCCTTGAATAGGCAGCTGTAAGTTTGTAGGAAATCTCCCAACCCATTCATTTAGAAAGAAGAAAAATCATTTGATGTGTTGTTTAATTTTTATTTTAGTTTTGCATTATCATGCTTGAGCATTAAGTGTTCAAGGACTGTATATGAATGTGCGGTATTTTAAGAATCCTCACCTTGTATGCACAAGCATTTTATTTGCTTTAAACTGTTATAAACTTATTACCTTTCATATAGAATCCAATGTGCATTTATAGGGTTACCCCCTAGGTCTTGTAGAGCCTAAAGTGCATGAGAGATCTGATTATTTCTCATTGATTGGTCCATCCTCTCAACAATTCCAAGCATAGAGATTCACAACCTCTTAGGAATTACTGAAAGCAAGTTGGAGACCAACACTACCTATGCTTTTGCAGTAGTTGTTGGTCGTGGAATTCTTTGATTGTTGTTGAGGATTTTTATTTATTAATAGTTCATTTATGGGCTTTTAGCCCTTGATCCAAGCAAATAATTTATATATTTGTTTGGTAAGAGGAAAATTAATTTAAGTGTAGACATCTGTTGGAAAATATTTGGAAAGAAAGATAAGAAAAAGACGACTTCAAAGGGAATAAAAAAGTAGAAAGCTCCATAAAATAATGTCATTTATAAAAATTCTTTAGATATGATAACGCTATGCCCCTATTAGAGCTTGGGCTTATTTATTTATATATAAATAGTTAAAATTGGTAATGATTGGTTACTAAGATTTTTACATTATAGGAATATTAAAACTAGTAAATTAGATATTAATTAATTGCCTTAGATGACATCATAACTTACTAAGCTTTTACATTATAGGAATTTTAAAACTGGTAAATTAGATATTAATTAATTGCCTTAGATGTCGTCACAATTTGTATTATGAATAATATATCTAAGATGACTTGTTGAGGTGGTTTTATCTAAAACAAAAAGGCTATGGCATGCCAAAAGACAATATCACTTACACCCTTGTATTAGCATCGAGCCATGACGTTTATGAACACTATCAACATTAGATTTGAAGTTTGGCATTAGAACACTTCCCAATCGATCAATTTACTGATCTACAAATTAAAATGGGTGCCTTTGGGGGATACGATAGGATTTGGGGGTATTGCTTTGCAAAATTGTGGCCTAATGATAAGTTGGAAAGGTTTCCACCAAGATGATCCATGCTCAAAATGATAGTTATGTGGTTGATTTCTAGCAATCTTGCTGAAGTTGGAAAACATTTGTGAAGTTCAGTACCCTCTTTATAATCAAAGGGAGTTTTGAAATAAAAAGTATAGTGTTTCTCTCTCACACACACACAACCAAATGCACAAACATATGTGAGTACAGCCACACCTACACCCACACACAGACCTACACCCACACACATGTGCATAGATAAAACTTGGCGAGTACTCGTCATACTTGCAAGTTTTTCAGTTGGGTTAGTAACTTGTCCATGACTCGTGAGTTTAGTTAATTGCAAAACATGCAAGTTACACAGTGATAACCTAGTGATTCTGGTAGAGAGATTCAGTAGGCTCAAAAGTAAAAGGAAACATAAGATCCTAAATATATATAACTTTTATTGTCATTTTTGTTTTATTGCCAAGTTTTAAAAGTTCGAGTCAATTTTTTGGGCCTCTAAGTTTTAGCCAATTTTTTTTTTTTTTTGAACTATGTGCACACTTGCATAGGGACAAATGCACACACATACATTCTTTCTTAGACCTATTCTAATTTATTAGTTATTGAACTACAACATTGGTACATACATTCTAGAACATAATGGACCATATTGCATAGAATGATTGTGTTAATTTTTTCAGTTTTGTTTATTTTTAATTTCAATTTTCATTGTGATTTTAAGACAGTACGCTCATTTGATTTAAGGATATATGGAGAGCTGTAGATCTATGCAAATATCAATGGAATGCAATCTAGTTATTTTCATTTACTTGTTTTTCACTTGAGAAATATTTTGTAATATCTTTTCAGGAGATCATTTTGGTTGAAGCCTTGAAGCTAGATGGTGTTGATCCAGGAATTTATTCATTAAATTGCTTGCCACTAAGATTAGTGGGTGCAGAGGGAGCACCTATTAGATGCATTTTGATGAACTAAATCTGTGAATTGTTTTGTACATAGTGAGAAATGTGATGGATACCAATTTGAGTATATATGTTTAATTTTCATAGGTGTGAAGTCAATGAAACTTTGCCACTACTTGTGGATACCATTATCTATTTATTAGTTTGTGCTCGAATCAGAATGGAGGATGCTAATGTAGAAAACTACATATGCATGCAATTCAAACATAGTCTTGCCTTATGTTTTATTTTAATGAACTTATTACTTCATAGATGTTCTTAATTTTCACCTCTTATTGAGATTTGTTTCTGCAATGAATAATGAACACTACTTTCTTTTAACACAATTCTTTTAATCTTGAATATTAATTATAAAAAATGTGCTATAACAACTTTTGTTCAAAAGCATGAATTATGCTCTAATATTTTTTCCTTGTGGGTGCTATACCTTAGGCACAAAGTGTAAGGCTTCATGCAGTCTCAGAATCAAGAGTGAGACTATATATTGATTTGGTTTTTATAAGCTCAATATTTTTGATTGATCAAATAGGGCTTTTTAAAAGATCCCAACCCTTTTTACAAAGCTACTAACTAAACACAACCAACCTCCAAGCATAGTTGCAATTAAGCTACACAAAATCAACAACAAAACAAGAAAAATAAAAAGGAATATCAAGGGCCCAAGCCCTTTTACAATGCAAGCAACCATTTGTTCTCCACACCATTGAAATCTTGGTCATCTTCATTGTCCTCATCACTTTTTGCATCCTACAGCTTGCTCACCCTAGGTTCAAATAACATTGTTCCCACTCGATGATGTCATAATGACTTAAGCTTTAATACTAACCAAAAGTTCATATCGAAATTTAGTTGCGCATGCTTGGGTCCTAATTTGCAACGTTAGTGGCTTCTAACCAATAGTGGAAGACAAGAATTTCATTGGAAATGTTTTATCCCTCTTGTGAGCCACATGATGGGAAAAATAATGGGTTAGGGGGAGCTTCCTTTGCCAAAGCCCTTAAAACCTCCAAATGGGTTATGAGCTATTGGATGGAAGATGATCAACAATAGTTGTACATTTTCTAAAAACACAAAGCTTTCACAATTTCCTATGCATTTGCCTACAAACAAAAAACTTGAGCTCCTTCACATTTTTGGCCATGGTTGTTTATCATCTTCCTTGCAGTCTTTTGTTATTGTGGATTTAACTTAGGCACTTTTCTTTATTGCCTTGGCATTTAAATAAAAATGGCTCTTTAAATAAAAGTTCATATCAACTTTGTATTTGTGTGCAATATTCCAACATATGGAATGCTATTGTCCTCTGTATTCCCACATTGCTATGGAGAGGTTAAATATATGTTTTTTGAAAAATTATTATTATTAATTATTTGTCGTGTAAATGAGTGTCAAATTTAAGGGACATTTATTTACATAGTCACGACATGAGACTCCTTGACACCATAGTACAATGCTTCTTAACATTAATTAATAAGTGTTAAAATAAAATAAATGAAAGATAATATTATTGAGCAAGATAGAAAAATCAAAAGGTTAGGAAGAGCTCCCTTTACTAAAGATTTTAAAATGTACAAACTACCCATGAGACATTGGATGTAAGATGATCAATGGCAACTATACAGTTTTCCAAAACACAAGGCTTTAACAATTTCCTAGGCATCCACCTACAAATAAAAAACTTGAGCCCCTTCACTTCTTTGGTCATGGTCTCTTATTAACTTTCACATAGGCTTTTGTCATTGTGGATTTAAAATAGGTGCTTTCCTTTATTGCCTTGGCATTTAAATGAAAATAACTCTTCAGATAAAAATAAACTAAACATTTATACTAACTATATATTTTTAATTGGATTAAAAAATATTTCAAGAGGAAAGATACAAGCAAGGTAGTAGTAGATTTTATCCTTAACAATATAGTAACTAGGTGAACACATAATAGAGAATGAGAGAGAGATGGCTTGCTTTGCTCCAACAACTGTCGCGGCCAAACCTACGAAGGGCTTTTACCTGGTCTTTGAATTTTCACGCACCCTCCACTCTGAAACATAGGATGGTGTTCCAAAATCGGTGGGCCAAAATGCTTCTGAAAAGGTTACATCGCTAGGAGGAGATGCAAAGTGAGACTTAGATTTTCAAGGCAAACCAAGCGAATCTGTAGGGAAGGCGTCACGACCTAACTACAAGTCTGTGTTGGACATGACTTCTGAACTATCTGGTGGGCGGTTGGATGCCGTTACAAAGTCTTCATTTTCTACTTCGGCTTCCTGTTATTGTGCCTCACAGAGTCTCCTTCTTTCCATCAAACACTTGGATTCAGTCCCAAAAATTTGCTTCACTACTATTGCATTTAACATAGAAGTTTATTTACAGGATCATGCTATAATATGCAGATTTATGAAAGTTTGGCCGAAACTATGTGACCTCCATTCTTGGATAAGCAAAAACTGGGAAGAATATATGGAGGCAAAAATTAGCATTTACTCGTGTGTTAAGGGTTTTTTCATACTGGAGTTTGAATCACTGGAAGACAATGCACTCATTCTCAATACCAGTCATTGGTTTTTTCAAGGAGATTTTTTATGTATCAAGCCATGGTTCCCTTCTCTTGACCCTTGTATTGAGACTTTTTCTTCAACATTTATATGGGTAAGATTGCGTTAATGTCTGGTGGCAATCATGAATGGTATTGGCAAATAGCACAGTATTTCCAAAGAAACCATTAACTATGAAAACTCCACATGTGCTTGTTTATGCGTTGAATTTGACTTATCCAAAGGCCTTCTGGCTGAAATCTCTCTGAAGGTGGGGAATAGAAGATGGTGCTAACCTATAGATTATGAAAATATTTCTTTCAAATGTAGGCATTGTTACTCAACTACGCACAGTTCCTCCCAATGTAATGGGAAACAAGCATCAATGTGAGGAAATGTTGGCCCAAATCAACCTTCATGGTGGGCAAGGGCTAAATCTAGTCATTATGTCATTACTCCTAAAGAGAAGATTGATTTGCCACCTTCGCATGATGCACAAAAGGTGAACTCTTTTTCCTCCCCCTCATATGCTCCAATAGGTTCTAAAGATGGTATGCCTGAAGGTTTCTCGTTGGGTGTTGGGACACTGTCTTTTGATTTGCAACCTACATTAGGGTCTATAGGGGGTGGATCCACAAAGGAGAACTTGTGCAAGGAACAAGATTTTACCCAAAGGGATGTTGGGGAGTGGACAAAAGTAAAGAGGAAAAGGTTGCCCCCTTCTTGCCCCAAAATTACAATGACATTAAGGTCAGCAAAGTCAGGAGAAAAACTTTGAATTTATGTGTTTAGCACTTTGTACACATAAAAGCTTGATCTATGTAATTTCTTTTGATTTCAATGAAAGAGTGCTACCCTCTCTGGTAGTAGTTTGCCTAAAATAAATAAATAAATATTTCAAAACTTTATATAAATTTACTACTTTGAATTTTGCAACTTATTCCATGAAGCTCCAAATCTCCAAATTAATCAATAAAGCTCAGTTGTGAATCTCGGAATGAATCCACCCAAAAAGGTTAAATGACTTTTCATCCACTCAACCATTCTACCCAAGGGTTTTTGTCTTAGGTTATGTTGAACCTGCAAACACAAGCTCTCATAGAAAATTGGATAAAAGATGTTAAAACCAAGATGTCCAAATGACTTGCTCTCATCTCTTTTTAAAGGCTTGGCTAAGTCTTCGAGAAGAATCCAATGCAACCTCCTCAAGCTTCTAAAATAACACTTTCTTTAATAAAGTGACTATGATATTTAATAGACTTTATAATATTTTTAATTTTTAATTTGTCACTTAAATTAATTTAATTAAAATAAAGTTATCCTTCTTTATGATTTAATTTATTTAGACAACTTTATAAATAATTTATTTTATTTTATTTCGCTTAAATCCTTGATCATAGCTTATGGGAATAAAACATGCTAGATGTCCTTGCAACCGAATACTCAAAAAAAGGGGAACACTACATTAGCTTGTTCCACCTTGACTAACAAAAGTTGCACTTTCATTTAAAAATAAAGTAGGGTTGTCAAATAGATTGATAGGGTTGTTTATAGGTGAATTGAGAGGGAAGAATAGGATGCTTCACATGGTGGGCCATTTCTAATCCTTTAGGAAATTATCATATAGCAAAGGGTGGACAACAAACAAGAAATCTTATGAATAACAAGTTGGATTTTCATAAGAGTATGCTTGTTAGATGAGGATAGATTAAATTGAGATTTGAGCTACCACTAGGGCATCAAATCAAACTTGATAGGGTCCCACAAGTTGCAAAAAGCTTGAATACCCTTTTTAAAAAAGATGCTTTAAGATTTTTGATAATTTCAAGGGGTTTGCCTTCTTGTTGGATTAAGTGGTTCTACTAGACAGAAAAGGTAGCAAAACATAGGCGATGACTCATAGTTTGATCATACCAAGACAAACTTTTTGAGGTTATTTTCCAAGCTACTCAAATATAATTAAAAAGGAGCAAACCCAAAAGTTTTGAAAAAATGAGCAAGAAGAAGCTTGTCCTTCCAATTGATTAAAACTTAGGATCACCCAATAGTAGCATATTGGATATGGTTTGAACCAAATTCTTCCAAGGAGCCTCCCCTTCCAAGGCCCTTATAATCCTTTTTGTAGTAAGACAAATGCCTTGAGTATAAGGGTCAATAATTCCCAATCCTTTATTTTTTGGCTAAATGTAGCAAATCCATGAAGTAGTAGGAATACCTTCCTTGTTTCCCCACTTGGCCCAAAGGAAACTCTTGATCAACTGGGTCAATTTCTCCTAACAATTTTTAGGTCAACAAGAAAAGATGTAAACATGGTTGTCTAAAAGGACTTTGTTTGCAACTTGTATTCGACCACCCATGGATAGAAACATGTTGGCCTAATTTATGAGTTTGTTCTTGATTTTATTCATAAACTATTTCCACATTTCTTTGGGAGAGTCTCCAATGCCAAAGAGAATCCCTAGGTACCTAGTAATAGATGTTGGGTCATCCCACAATAATAGGTCCCAAACATGGGTCATCCTGATTTTTTCCTGAAATCACATATTTTTTAGAACAATTAATGATTTGAGCCTTGAAGGGTTCTATTTTAAGAGTTTTAATTGAAGGAGTTTAGATAAGACCCCCTTAGATCAAACTCCCTTGGATAGAACCCCTCTAGTCTTAAATCAAACCCACAATGGAGTCTCCTTTCAACCTATCAAAATGTTGACAAAAAACCACTTTTTACTTACCTTTTGAGGGATCAAATAAAGTCATTTAGAGATTATGTTTTGTAAGTATGTAATTATTATAAGGTTTCCAAAAAATATAATTTTGAATTTTTTATATTTTATTATTATATTTATATTTTATTTCTTGTGAATGTCAGTTTTTTATCAAACATGAAGGTATTTGTTTCACATATGGAAAAATAGACAAATAGAGAAAAAAACTATAAAAAATATGCACTAGATATTAATGTTCTTGTTTTATCCAAAAAAGAAAAAAGTACAAAATAAGTTATTTGTGATGACATACATCTACGTGCAACTTATAATTATTCTAACTTCGAAAATTAATTTAAAAAAATATGTAACAAAAACTAATGAAAAAATATCCATGCACTAGATTTGATGTTACAAGTATAAATTATAATTTTATCTTTTCAATAAAAGAATTATGTGACAACAAAAACACCACAATTTTAAAATGTTGTTTATTGTAAAAAAAAAGTTATTAGAAGTTACATAAAAAAATCACAATTTAAAAAAAAATAAAAAAAATAAATATATATATAATCTACACACAAATCCTCACAAATAACTAGTTCACACCATCTCCAAATTATTAATGGTTTAGTTGCTATAGGTTTCATAAAGTGGAAATGTGATGGAAAATGTTGATTTCAATGTCCTATTTGGCCAAAAAGTGATATATAGTATTGTGGGTTGACCTTATTTCATTTCATGCCATTCACTAGGGATCTAAGGGTCATGGGTTGGGGGATCATAATGAACTCATTTTTATGCATAACCATTTTAGAGCAAAAAATAGTAGAAAAAAACTCAAATATGTCTAATGTGAGACAGTTCATCAACTAAAATTTGAATGAATAATGTTGGTTTGAATTAGATGTTTTACCTAACTAGTTCATCTAGTAGGTTTTGTTCACATGTTAAGTTTATTTAGGTCTTAGGAATATTTTTAGAAGTCTTAGTTGGTATTAGGTTTTATCTTATATCATTTATTTCTTGTGTCCTAGGTAATTTAATATTTGTTCTCATATCATACGATTAAGACACTTGTTATGATCTTGTCTAATCCTATGTCTCACCTTTGCATCCTTTGATAGAATAAAATTATTATCTCACAACAAATATATCTTATACTTTTATAGAAGTTCTTAGATTTTGGGTGGCTACAATTTTCAACCAAATCTTGCATGGTATAGAGCATTCTATACCAGCTCTTACATATTATCATAGTTTGTGAGATTTCTTTTTGTTGGTCTTAATTGAGAGATCTAGGTTGTAGATCTTGAAAAGTTGAGTATGCTCTTCTTTTACATGAATTATGATTTAGAGAATAAAAAAACTTAAAAGAAACACCAAAGTTGAGGGTTTCTTCTTTGTGGCTTTGTATTGTAGGTCAAATTTGAAGCTTGCTAGTTCATATTTGAGCTAACCATTGAGTTCACAAGGTCCAAAACAATTAGTTTTTCCTTTTGTTTGGTCCAAATTGGACATTGGTTGCCATATCTGCAAGGGTTTGAAGATGGAGGTTCATTGCTATATCCATCAAGGAGTTGTCATGTTAGAGCATTTTGGGTCAAATCTGACTCTTCCATCATAGTTAGAAAGTCCAAAAAACCCTATTTCCATATATTATACTTCATTTTTGGTGATTTTTAATTTCCCATGATTGTCTTAAATATGATAGCCGAATGATCATCATCAAGAACTCTCTTAAATTTGACAAACAAATAACCATAAAAAATACTATTAAATTTGATAGTCAAATAACCATAAAAAATACTATCTTAAATTTGACAGTCAAATGATTGTCATCTACGATTGCCTTAAATTTGATGACCAAATGACCATCAACAAGGGCTCCAATCTGCCCCCTTCTCTGTCAAGAATTTTGAATTTTTAGTCCAACTTCAAACAACCATAACTTAGTCATCTGGCCTCTTTTTTTTTCAAGACTTTTCTTTGAATTGGGTAGAATTTTGTGCTCGTCATAGTCGTTCTTGTTTTGAAACCTTGCGGGGCACCATTTTCGCTCATACGAAACGTTTTTGGCGCAATTTTTTTGTAAGGGCATAATTTTTTGTGTACTTTGTCGTGGTGTGATCCCATTCTATGTGAGAATTGTTCCTTGAGTTTGTGGCCAAATTTGACATTTGTAAGCACTAAGATCAAGTCCACTTCACTATTGTTGGCAAGTGGCACTTGAAATTGCATTGAGCATAAATTTCCATATCATATATTGTTGGGAGTTCCATGATTGTGTAATTTGGGGGAGGGGCGGGGGTGGCGTAATTTTATGCTTTTGTTGGATAAGTTCTCTTTATTAGTCTATTGTGTAATGAAAGTTGAGAAGCTTACCATGGGTATAAAAAACATCTTGTAGTAATCAGGTTGAATAGATGGAACTATAAGTCATGACGAGATATAATTCTAACACATTGTAGGTGGCTTAATGTTTTTCTCCATCTCTATGGACTAGTTCCTAAACCATCATCAAAATGGAAGATATTTGTGTGGGACATAAAGACTGAACACATCCTAAGAGTATTTGGTTCTAATTCTGATATTGACACAAATGGCCATTGATGGTATTGAGATCCCTCGCGACTTTATGCCCAAACTTTGGGAGATGTATGGAGACTTAAATGAACCTCCATTATTAGAGAATCCTATTGTGCACTTTCTTGTTCCACTTGATGATTTTTGACCAATTGATGATAAAACAATTACAATGTTTGTTGATTGTGAAAGCTATGGTTGTTTTGATGACATAGAGACTTCTCCTTCTCCTACAAAGACTTCTATTGAGACATCAGTTTCTATGGATCCTAATCTAGATTTAAAGGGTTCATCTTCTTCGTCTATGAGTCAACATCTTGAGGCTAGGGAATCTAGGAATCCAACATTGGTAGAATCATTTGATGTCTGTGTTTAGGCATCTAGTGTGGACAATTTTGGAGATGATAAGTGTAGTCAAATAGCATGCATTTAGATCTCATCTCCTTCAACTTCTATTGCATTTGATTATTCTTGTATTGCCACAATTTTGGTTACTTGTGATTCAACTTAATATGACATACATTGTCTTTTAGATATGGCTACTTGGGATGGGTACTTGATAACCATTGCAAGTTTGTTTGCAGTCCCACATTTCAGATTTGGGAGACACCACTGATTGCATTCATATTCTCTTTCATGAAGATGATTCTTCTTCAGTTATTGCGAGGGAACACTCTCACCCTCTTGTTCCTTCTCTATATGATCATTCTTCACAGTTTGACATGAGTATGGATTATTTTGAACAAAATTTGGAG
Organism: Sequoiadendron giganteum; assembly: GCA_007115665.2. Classification (NCBI taxonomy): domain Eukaryota; kingdom Viridiplantae; phylum Streptophyta; class Pinopsida; order Cupressales; family Cupressaceae; genus Sequoiadendron; species Sequoiadendron giganteum. The sequence continues at coordinate 519,278,631 of CM021109.1, forward strand.
GAGACTTCTTTATATTGAAATGAGATATATTTGTTTTTGGATCGTGTATTATAATCATTTCTAAGAGATTTTGAATTGTCCTTTTCATCAATATGGCCTATAATGCTTATTTGGAGTGTAACAACTTTCAACATTGACATGGAGACACTTGAGTATAATTCAGAGACACCATAGTTCAACCTTCTTCCCTCATCTTCCTTTCAAGAATATGAAGAAATCTTGCATACCATCTTTGTTTTGTTTCTTCCTAAGGGGAGGAATGTTGTTCAATGAGATTGGATCATTTTCAACATTTAATATCAAACATCTCCCATTGGCATGGGTACTTGATAGATATTATAGGTTTGTTTGTAGAGTCCCACCTTTTAGATTTGGAGACACCATTGATTGTATTCATCTTCTCTTTGATGGAGATGATTCTTCTTCAATTGTTGTGAAGGAATACTCTGACCCTCTTGTAAATTCTCTACATGATCATTGTTCACAGTTTGACATGAGTGGATTTTTTTGAACAATATTTAGAGACTTCTTTATTTTTAAAGGAGATATCTTTGTTTTTGGATTGTGTATTATAATAATTTTTAGGAAATCTTGGACTATCCTTTTTATTAGTGTGGCCTAGAATGCCTATTTGGAGTGTGGCAACTTTCAACATTGACATGGAGACATTTGAGCATAATTAAGAGACATCATAGTTCAATCATCTTCCCTCATCTTCCTTCTAGGAATGGGAAGAAATCTTGCATACCATCTTGGTTTTTTTCTTCCTAAGGGAGGAATGTTGATCGATGAGATTGAATCATTTTCAAAATTTAGTGTCGAACATCTACCATCATCGTAGGAGACTCTACAATGAGGAGTTGCATGGCCCCTCTTCTTATCTCTTATGGGAGAGAATTTTTCCTCGCATGGGGTTTTATCCTCATTCTTTAGTGACAACATTTTGTTTTCATCACTCATTTGGGGAGGAGTATTGTCTCACCAGGTCTTCTCCCTTTTTTAGTTGTGAGATATTGTATTTGTACATGGGTACCTAACATGGCCTTGTAGTCGATATTCATCCTTGCATCATTTAAATTGGTTTTTTTTGTTGAAATGCACAAGACAACTAAGAGGGGGAGTGAATTAGTCATACTAAATTACTTTTACTTCTAGCCTTAATCAATTCCACTTTAACTTTAATCTGTTATTAAATATAAACATGAAATGCATATAACATAAAACAAACACCAGAGACACTAGATTTACGTGAAAAACCCAATGAGGGAAAAACCACGGTGAGAATTAAATAACAATATAATAGTAATGCAATACTGAATACAAAGGCTCACTTCCAGATGGATCACTACTCAGAAAGGGCTTACTGTCTAGATACAAAGGCTCACTGTCCAAAAGGAGGCACACTGCCTTCAAACAAAGTAATACAATAGAAAATCCACCATAACAGGTTCCACACGTTTGTAGCTTGATCAAAGGATTGCAAACACCATCAACTCACTGCTTTCAAGAATATAACACATCAAAGTACTGCTGCCTTCATACACTTTCACACACTACTTTTTTCGCACTTGATTCACACACTTCACACACACACTTACAATTCGCAACATCTTGACTTGCATTTATACCATCTTCAACCTTAGAAACTATCTCCAAGGTCGGCTACACATTCTTCTTTTTACAAATTCAAATTAGGTCGGCAACTCAACATTCTCGTGGTGGATAAGAATGAGAGTGGACCAAACACAAACTTAATTATGACCCAAACAACATCTTGGATCAATCACACACTTCCTTAATCAGTGCTTAATCTCCATGTAATGTGTAAACACTAGATCGACCAAACCTAATGAAAACACCAATGAACTTTGAAGTACGTGCATCCACAACAAGATGATCACACTTGGATCACACAACACGCTTCACCAGACATTGGAACACCTCTTAGAAACCTTTAGATACATTCGCAGAAACTGCAACAACTTCCATACACCGAACTCTTTCCAATAGTCCAAATGGATCATGTAGACACACACAGTAGCCCTGGAACAAGCCTTCCGGAGAACCAAACCACAAACACATTTTCTAGAACACAAAGAACATCAATATTAACCTTCTTCCAGATTCGCAAGATCTAAGATAAACCATCAGAAGACTGCAGAACAGAGACATCTCTCCCAATCCACAGACAAACACTTCTACCAAACTGGTTCACACACCGGTGAACACATCTTTCACTCTCCATCAACCCAAAAGCTAAAACTCATGATATATTATCCATTGAAGCTCATAAACAATACTACAGATCCACACAGGCATAGGATCAACACAGAAGAAATGCAGAACACATTATCGGAGCACACTCAAAACACACACACAACACTGTCTTCATTATTTGTTAATTTTCTCAAAAGCACTTGACATCAACACATCTACAACACCATAAATATAAATCCATGTACTCTCAACACTTCTATAGTATCTCAACCATACATGTACCACTTGCAATCACTCTGAACTGTGTTGACATCAATGACAACATTAATGACAACACCACCAAACACATTCATATGTGCAAAAATCTCCCCCTTTGTCATTGATGGCAACACATGATGTTGAAAAACATCAAAGACAACATACACTCTATCCTACTTCTTCTTCCCTTTCTTTTCAGATTAAAAAATTTGCACAACATTTCTGCACTCTCTTCTCCTTTGATATAAATAGGCTTTTTCACATGACTCTCTCCCCCTTTGACATCAATGAAAAATATTTGTTTTGCATGAAACTTCTGCCATATAAAAATATGATCACTCCCCCTTAGGAGTGCACCCACATTGCATACTGCAACAATGATACTCTTCTACTCCCCTTGAGGAGTAGACAACAATCATCAGTCTAGACCAATGAAGAATCTGTAGATCCACTGGACTGATGCACCTCCATGTGCACCTAGTTCAAGGAAGGAGGGGCAGTAACCCCTAACTTCTCCCAGAGATAATCAAAAGTATCCTTCGGAAGAGGCTTAGTGAATATGTCAACTATGTGATCCTTAGTAGATACATATTCAAGCTTGACTTCACTCTCCAACACCTTCTCCCTCAAGAAATGATATTTGATAGATATATGTTTTGTCCTAGAATGCATCATTGGATTCTTTGAAATGTATATTGCACTTGTATTTTCACAAAATATAGGGATAGTCTCATCACATCACACCTATATCCTTCAATGTTTGCTTCATCCAAAGTATTGTGTACAACAAGATGTTGCTGCAATATACTCAGCTTCTACAGTTTACAAAGAAACTGAACCATGTTTCTTGCTCAACCATGAGACCAATCTTCCTCCAAGAAAGAATGAACCACCACTTGTACTCTTATGATCATCTACACAATCAGCCCAATCTGCATCAGTGTAGGCATTCAAGGTGAAATCAGTATCTGGTGTAGGAGCACCTTGACACAAAATGCTCTCAAAAGGCAAAAAAAATGAAAATTTGAGCTTTCAAATGTAAAAGCATGTAAATAATTGTAAAAAGGTCTTGAGTGGGAATATTTAATGTATTTGAGTCATTCTAGGAGGTCAAAAAGATAGAAAAAAAAACAAAATTTGGAAAAATGCTAAAGTTGCCAATTTTGAACAAAGCAAAAGATGCAAAAAAAGGCAAAAATCAAAAGTTGAAGAGTCATTGAGGGAAAAATGAAGAGATAGGTCAATCAAGGAAGTTAAAGAGTTAGTTATTGAATGGGGAAATTATTTAAAAGGCTTGTAAAGGTTGAGCAAAGAGGAATCAATTGTATTCTTGAAAAGTTATTGCTAAATAAAGCTCCCTGTTTTTGAATTTCTGAGTTTTCCTTCATTGTTTCTCCATTTTGCATAGTCCGTACAGTAGCTTGGGTCTTGAATTTTATTGTTTTCAAGTATTATAGAGAGTTAGCTTTAATTTAGATCCATTTTGAGGAAAATCTATTGAATATATTCCTTGTTTGATTCACAATTCTTGAACTTGGTATGTAATCTCAGAATAAAGGTTTTGAGAGTCTTATAGGCAAAATGAAGGCTACTTCACCAAATTAGGCTAGGTAGATCAATGGATTAGATTTTAATAGGATTTTTAAGGTTTCCTTTGTGTTTTTTTTGTGCAGGAACAAAATAGAATGCAAGATATTTGAGTTAGATTGTTGCTCCAAGTGAAAAAAATAGAGTTTTCTATGCAAGAATTGTTGCTATAGTCAAAGAATGGAAGATATATTAATTTCCAAGGTTTTGGAATGGATTCTAAAGCATGTTCATTCGTAAACGAAACATGATCCAATCAGTGGTAAGAAGTGGCAAGGTGTGGAAGGTAGTATTTCAAGACCCCTCACATTTTTAAGCATGTCAAGCCTATAAACAAGGGTTTTGTTATGTAATGCTTTAGTGGGCCTATCCATTATTAAAAAATGGTGGAATCCTGAGTTTTATGACATTAATTAAGACTTTTTTGAGTTTTCAAGTGTTTTGGTGATGATTTAAGGTGACCTCCTTTGTAATTTGGCCTAATTAGGCCTATGATTGAAATGGGATAGTCAATTTTCTGTTGATTCTTTTCAAAACAATAGAAATTTTTGTTGAAGTATGTTTAATAAGGCAGAAATGGGTTCCCAAAAATGTTTTTATCCTGTAGATATTCAATGTGGTTTGCAATATACACCTGATTTAGTGTTTTGGCACTTACAAGCAAATTTGGCCTTTTGAATGCAAGAAACTAATATTATGATGGAATAGTGAAATGAATGATTGAAAATGTCTTGGAACTGACTTAATGATGTTATTAAAGGTGCTTCAATGTTTGGAAAGAGTTTAGAGGGCTGTATTTTTCATTTTGGTGATTTGGTTAAGTGACTTCTATGTGTAAAGATGGTGTCCTTGGCTGCTAGAAAGAGTGAAATTGTGAAAAAAATGATTTAAGTAAATGAGGTTGGTTTGAATCTGTCTATTTGAAGTTTTCAAAGGTGATCTATAGTTTGAAAAGTGTGTGGAAGCAAGTTTGAGTGAATGATGTCTTTTTGCCAAGGAGAAAACAAGTGAATTTTGATGGATTTGTCAAAGCGATCTTCTCCAAAGGTGTTTGGGACAAAGTTCCCCTGATGAATTTGAGTTTTTAATTGATGCTCTTGCATCAGTATCCTTAGGATACCATAAGCCATAATCCAGAGTCCCTTTTAGATATCTGAATATCCTCTTCACAATGGTAACATGTGTTTCCTTAGGTTCTACTTGAAATCTAGCAACCAAACATACTGCATGCATGATATTTGGTCCAGTAGCAATAAGATATAGCATTCCACCAATCATAGATTTGTACATGCTCTGATCAAATTTAGAAAATTCATCATCCTTACTCAGTTTGCATCCGGTTACCATAGGGGTACAAACCGGTTTGGAATCATTCATTCCAAACTTCAACAATTATTTAACATACTTAGATTATGAAATGAATATGTCATTATCAGTTTGATTCAATTTTAGTCCAAGAAAGAAATTCAACTCACCAATCATAGAAATCTCAAACTCTTTTTGCATCTCATATGCAAATTTCTTGCACATACATTCATTTCCTCCAAAGATAATGTCATCAACATACACCACAACTATCAACATTCTCTTACCTTCAACTCTGAAATATAGATTGATGTTTGCAGAGCCTTTGTTGAATCCTTGCAGTGTCAAATATCTATCCAACCTTGCATACCATGCTTTGGGAGCCTGTTTAAGTCCATATAATTCCCTTTTCAATTTGCAGAGCATGTCTAGTTTATCTGATAATTGAAATCCTTCCAGTTGTTCCATGTACACCTCTTCTTCCAATTCTCCATTTAGGAATGTAGACTTGACATCCATCTGACACACTTTGAAATCTTTATGAGCAGAAAATGCCAAAAACATTTGAATGGCGTCCCTTCTTGCCACTGGGGCAAATGTCTCTTCAAAATCTATTCCTTCAACCTGTGAATAACCTTTACATACAAGTCTTTCTTTTTTTCTTACCACTTCACCATCTTCATTTAGCTTATTCCTAAACACCCATTTTGAACCAATTACATTCTTGTTCACAGGTCTAGGAACTAGTTTCCATGTATGATTCTCCTCTATCTGTTGCAATTCCTCTTTCATCGCTCTAACCCAACTCTCATCTTTGCATGGCTCACTTACAGTCTTAGGTTCTATCTTAGAAAGTAAACACAAATTTACTTCAACCACTTTTCTTCTTGTCTTCACACCTTCACTTATATCTTCAATTATTTGTTCCTTCAGATGATTATTATGTACATATTTAGGAGTCTTAGGGGCAGGTTCCAAAATTTACTCTTCTTCACTTTTTTCTTCCTCTTCCTTTTCCTCTTCTTGTACTTGTCTGCAAATATGATCATATGGTTCAACTTCATTTATTTCAACTAGTCTATGCATAGCTTCATCAACTTTTACATTTGCACTTTCAACTATTTTCCTCGGTCTTTTATTGAAGCATCTATATTCTTTGTTGTTAGTTGAATATCCAAGAAAAATATCTTCATCACATCTAACATTAAACTTCCCAAGGTTATCATCATCTCTTTTAATGTAACATATTCTTCCAAACACCTTAAAGTACTTAACAATAGGAGTCTTACTAGTCCATAAATCAAAAGGATTCTTTGTGTTGTTACCTTTGATCTGAACTCTGTTAAGAATGTAAACATCAGTGTGAATTGCTTCTCTCCAGTATACATCAGGAAAATTTGCCTCTTTCATCATAGTCCTTGCAACCTCATGAATAGTTTTTTTCTTTCTTTCCGCAACTCCATTCCGCTGAGGGGTTCTAGGGGCAAATAATGTCTCTTTATACCATGCTCTTCACAAAATGCATTAAACTCACCAAAAGTGAATTATCCACCTCTATCAGATCTTAAGCATTTGATTCTCAGTTTTACTTCATTGTCTACTCTTTCTTTGAACACTTTGAATTATTTAGAGCTTTAGCTTTCTCTCTAAGAAAAGTAACCCATGTCATTCTAGAGTAATCATCAATCAAAAGCATAAAACACCTATCACCATTAAGGCTTCCTGTTCTTGTAGGACCTCAAAGGTATGTATGAATCAATTCCAACATTCTAGTAGATGATTGTTCTTTTTCTTTAAAACTGCATCTTGTTTGTTTTCCCAACTGACAACTTCTGCAAATAGAATTGGTAGGCTTTGTGATTCTAGGCAGATCTCTAACAAATTCTCTTGACTTGATCCTGATCAAATTATCAAAATTTGCATGTCCCATCCTCTGATGCCTTATCCAAATTTCATTAATTTGATAAATAAAGCACTGACCATCACCACTCTTGATAGATGTTTCCATGAGTTATTCTTCTTTCATCCACCACAGTTCCAAACCCTTTTATGATCTCACAGGTATTATCCTGAAACACAAGCTTAAATCCTTTGCTACACATTTTCCCAACACTCAAGAGATTATGCCTTAAGCCCTTAACATAATAAAAATCATCAGTACTATGTTTTCCATCAATACTAATTGTTCCTTTTCCAACAATCTTAGCACCAGAATCATCTCCAAACATA
>CM021109.1:519287788-519342622 GCA_007115665.2 Sequoiadendron giganteum
AGAGCACATTACCGGAGCACACTTAGAACACACACACAACATTGTCTTCATTATTTGTTAATTTTCTCAAAAGCACTTGACATCAGCACATCTACAACATCATAAATATAGCTCCATGTACTCTCAACCATACATGTACCACCCGCAATCACTCTGAATTGTGTTGACATCAATGACAACATTAATGACAACACCACCAAACACATTCATATGTGCAACATGTTCCTCCCTAAGTTGCTCTTAAGGGGGGTGTTGGTGTGAATTAGGTGTTTTACCTAGCTAGTTCACCTAGTAGGTCATAAGAATATTTCTAGAAGTCTTGGTTGGCATTAGATCTTATCTTATCTTATTTCATTTAATTTTTGTATCTTAGGTAATTTAATATTTGTTGTCTCCCATCATAGGATTAAGACACTTTTCATGATTTTTTCTAATCCTGTCTCACCTTGGCTATATAAACAAGGGGTTCTAATTTATGAGAATAAATCCAATTGTAATCTATCATTTGCATCCTTTCATAGAATATAATTATTCTCTCATAGTTGATCTCTCTTGTATTTTCATAGAAGTTCCTAGATTTTGGGTGGATACAATATTCAACTAAATCTTGGATGTTATATAGAACATTCTATACCAACTCTTACAAATAACATGTTTTCATTAAAAAATGAGAGTTGAGAGCTTTAACATTTTTTGGTAGTGAGATACCATGAATAAGTTTACTAAAGAGTGCATATTGAAAAGATATCCTAGATCATCAATCGCAAGGACAAACAAAGAAAAAGCAAGAGGGCAACCTTGATAGATGGATTTTTGTAAAGTGAAACTTTGACATTAACATCCCAAAATAGCATATTAAGTTGGTTATAGATTTTGGGGTCAAAGCCTTACCATTTTAGCATTTTAAGAATGAATGGCTAGTTAATGTGGTAATAAGATTTATCAAAATCAAGTTTGATAGTTAGTGCATCTTGTGTTGTTTGGCACACCCATTCAGTTGTTAAATTGTCTAAGATGATTCTCCCTCCTTGGAAGTTGGTCAATTCCATTGCACAATCTCTTGTAATGTATTGAATTCTACAAGCCAATGCTTTAGCAATAATTTTGTATGAATTATTGAGAAGGGTAATAGGTCACCATTAATTAATAATGTCTTCAACTTTACCTTTGGAAATGATTTTTATTAGACCTTGGTTAATTATAATTCCCATAGAACTAGTTTCAATTCCTTCAAGGAACACATGATAATGATCTTCTTGCATATGGGGCCAAAGATCTCTATAGAATTCAAGTGACATGCTCACAATTTTCAAGATTTTTCTAAGGCCATACATCAAAGGGATTCATCAATCTCTTCAATGGAAATAAGGTGATAGAAGAATTTACTATATCCTATCTATTTTATGGGGGATGCAACCAACCACACTTTCCTCAAGGATGGGCAGAAGTTAATCACTAGCAAAGTCATTTGTAAAAGGGTTTTTGAAGTGATTATAGAAGGTTTTCATAATGATAGAGTGGCTAATCTAAAAAGAACCATTACAAAATTTAATAATAGATACATGTTTGATTTTGTGTTTGTGTTGAAAATGTTTAAATAATAATTTTATCCTCAGTCCCCATCTTTGATGCAATAAAGTTGGGCACACACTTGTACACATTTCTCTTTATAAGTACACATTTTTGAAGAGAATTCTTAGTGTTTGCAACTAATTTTTGCATGAAAGTGTTGTGTGGGCTGGAAGCTAGGAGGGTGCATTCACGTTCTGGTTTCCCTTTGAGAGAATTTTCAATTCTATACTACTTGACAAAAACACTCTTCCCATAATCACAGAGAAAGGAGGTACATCTTACAATGGTTCTCTCCCACCAACTAATCCACCTTTCTTATTGATGTTTTTGTTTGACATTCCAAGTAGAAATTATACCATCAATGAAATCTTGGTTTTTGAGATGAGATCCATTAAAATTAAAGGGAAGATCATTGGAAAGGGGTGAAGGAAGCTAAGGTAGCAGAACAACTTCCTACACTAATCTTGAGAGGAGAATAATGTAAAACTTTATAGATCTTTTCAACAATTACAAAAATTTAAATAGAAATAAACATAAATATCATACCACAACACAATGATTTATGTGGGGGAAACCATTTCGAGAGAAAAACCCCACACTCCAAAAGTTGCCCAATATATTATTCAAATATACAAGGATTACAATATAATTGTAGAGAAAGTTTCTCGCAGGAGGATCACCCCAAGAGATCTAGAGACAACATGATTGCTGTTAGACTCTCAAAATACATCACTATCTATAGTTGTAGTACATAGCCCCCATAAAATAGGGTTACCTCCTAGGGAAAGACAAGCCAAAAAATATCTACCATGAGATCAAAGACCTAATAATGAACGGTCCAGATTTATAATATATCATTAATTTAATGTATGTTGACCATTTAAGAGTTTTTGTTTATAAAAAATGTTAACACACATCCCACTCCACCCCATGCTCCCATTGTATATTACACCTATCAATGTAACTAGGAAATATATATATATATATCCTATCAAAAATAAACTTGTATATAATTGCAAGGTTGATATTCATTTTCCCAACAAATATCCCACTTTTTGAACACCTTGCAAGAGCAACGAGAGGGAGTAAATATCGTCTCTTAATTGCTAGGGACCGAAAGGCCCATAGTCTCTGAACACCATCTAAACTTCTTTGTGATCACAAGCTTAGTTAAATAATCAACAACATTCATTAAAGTCTCTACCTTAACCAACTTCACCCTACCATTTTTTACCATATCTCTAACAAAGTGATACTATACATCAATGTACTTGGTCCTAGCATCAGATGTTGGGTTCTTAGCTAGACAGATCACACTTTTATTGTCACAATAAATTGTTACTGTGCAACTTGTTTTATTCCAATATTCAAAAACTATCTCTTAAGCCAAATGGAATCTTTAAAAGCATGAGTAGCTACCATATACTTAGCTTCAGTAGTGGAAAAAATAACCAAAACATGTTGCTTACTCATCCAACTAATTTGATGCAGGGGCATCTGATGGCATTCTAAAAATTGAGGCAGTTGACAGTGAAGTTGTAGAAGTTTCAAAGTATCAGATTATTGCATTTGATTGCTAGAGGCAGTGGATTAAATGGTTTGATGTTGAGTATATATCATGTTTCCATGTTAAGTTTCACGGATCCGCATGAGGATCTGATCAAGTTATGAGTATCTGATTTCTGACAATTGTTTAGTTGTTGTAGTCGAAGTTCCTGAAGGAAGATTATGTGATTCTGGTGGCTTGAGTTGTTGTGGACGTTTCTAAGGTGATTCATGATGATCATGAATCTTTCCAGAATGTGTGTTGGTAGTCCACATTGATCGTGGTGCTCGCGATTAGTGAATTTCTTTTGTGAGTTCATAGTTTCCATGTTCTTGGCTAGTAGGGTGTTGTAACTTGTTGTGGATCTTCGAGGATTAAATTATGAAGGTGTTTCATGTTTGAGGATGTTGATTTGGGTCCTTGCTTTCTTGTGGCTGATGTTGGTTGGTTTGCATTGAAAATTATTTATTGTCTGTGGCCGACCTATTTGGATCTGCATGTTATATTATTAACCGTTGTAATTGGGTCGACTTGTTAAGGGTTAAATGATGCATGGATGATATAAATAGAAGAGAGAGGATTTTTATGACAGACGAAAGGGGGATGGGTCAATAAGGTGTTCGATAGTGCAAAGTATGAAGCATGGGGATGAGGTGTTTTGATCCTGAAGATCCTCTGAGCAGAGGGAGTGTGGAGCAAGAAATGGAGTTGATGGAAGATTGTTGTGAAGATTGTCATTATTTGAGTTATTTGTAATCCTTGGGCTGTGGCCTAGAATCTATAAATCTCTAGTGGCATATGTAATATGTTTTGATATCTAATATAATGTGGAGTGGAATTTGAAGGCTAGGTTTTTCCTAGGATTAATCTTGTGTCATGTGTTCTTGCATATCTTCTATCTTTATGTTGATTATCTGTTAGCTTCCATTGCATATCTATAAGGATCTGAGTGTTAATTGTTATAGTTGCAAGGTGGGATAGTCCCTCACCTGACCCTCCTACCTTGGACTATGTCATAATTTCCCCACCAAATAAAGTAAACAAATAAGCATTAGTGGATCATCTACTATCAATATCATCTGCCCAATCTGAATCCACACAACCATGAATATCAAGGGAAATATCATCTTCAGTCAAATTACTATGACAACATAAGGAATACTCTAAGGTACCACACAAATATCTAAAGACTCTTTTAACTGCATCTTAATTAACTCTACCAAGATTAGACATATATTTGGAAAGAACTCCCACTTCTTGGGCAATGTATGGTCTATTATAGACCATAACATACATCAAACTTCCAATTGAACTCTGATAAGGCACTCTTCTCATCTCTTCCATCTTTGATGGCGACATTGGACAATCTAAAATATATAACTTTGTTCCAACTGAAAAAGGAACACATAATTGTCTACAATTTTGCATGTTAAACCTCTATAAAATTGAATTGACATACTTACTTTTTCCAAGACATAATTTTTTTTTCTCTCTATACCTTCTAATTTCCATCCCAAGTATGTGCCTAGTTGCACCAAATATTTTATTTCAAATTTAGCAACAAGTTGAGACTTTAGTTCTGAAATCATACCTTTCCCTTTGCCAATAAATAACATATCATCAAAATATAATACAATAAGTAGGAAATGATCACCATCAGTTTTATAATAAACACAATGATATGATTTAGAACACTCAAATCCCAAACTCAACACATATGAATCAAATTTTGGTACTACATCTTAGGACTCTATTTTAGGCTATACAAAGATTTCTTCAATTTGAAAACCAATTTACTTTTACCTTTCACCATGTAGTGATCTGGCTGTGTCATATAAATATCCTCCTCCAAGTCACCATGAAGGAAAGAAATTTTCACATCCATTTGATCAACCTCTAAATCATGAGAACATCAATAGAAAGCAACAATCTAATGGATGCCATTTTTGCAATAGGAGAAAATATCCCATCGTAATCAAGACCCTCAACTTGAAAGTAACCTTTCACAACCAACCTTGCTTTGTACTTCTCAATACCTCCATCTGAACCAATATTTTTCTTGAACACCCATTTGCAACCAACATGTTTTCTTCCTTCAGGCAATGGTACAAGATCCCATGTATCATTCTTTTTCAAAAATGTCAAATTTTCATCCATAGAGATCTTCCAAGATTCTACATCATTCATGACTTATGCCTCTTCTATAGATCTAGGTTCATCTGTGTTAGTATTTAAAGAAAAAATACATCTCCAATCATCAGGTGAATACCTTTCAGGTGGTTGTCTATGCCTTGTAGACCTACAAACAAGTTGATATGGAGGGTCTTCCTCCTCTTCTGAAGATTCTGAGCTAGATGAACTCTCCTCAACTTCTTATCTATCCATGGACCTTGATTCAAATTTCTCAGGCATAGAAAGAAGTTGAATCAAATCTTCCTATTTACTTTGTTCTAGCTGATATGTAACAAAAGAAGGCTTAGTTTCTCTAAAAATAACACTTCTACTATATATTACCTTGTGTGTGACAAGATCCCAAAGCTTGTATCCTTTCACACCATAAATATATTTGATGAAGATACATTCCACTAGCTTGTTCCCCAGCTTTGTCCACTTCTCCTTTGGCACATGTGCATATACCTCACAACCAAAAACTCTAAGATGCTTAATGAGTGCTTGTGACCTGACCATGCCTCTATAGGCATATTATTAACAAAAGACGATGTAGGAGACCTATTAAATAGGTAAAAATAAGTAGCAACAACTTCATCCCAAAACCTTTGTTCTAGACCAACACCATTCAACATGCTCCTAGCCTTCTCCATCAGTTTCCTATTCATTCGTTTTATAAATCCATTTTGTTGTGGAGAATACAAAGTTGCATTTGGTCTATGAATACCATAATCTTTACAAAATCTATCAAAATCATTAGAGAAAATTCACCGCCATTATCTGTCCTCAAATATTTTATTTTATTTCTAGTCTACAACTCAACCATTGCTTTAAATTCTTTAAATCAGTTGAAAACTTTATATTTACTCTTTAGAAAAAATACCTATGTCCTTCTACTGTAATCATTAATAAATGAAACATAATATGCGGATTCACCAATTGAAGGAACATCTACATGACCAAACACATTAGAATGAATAAGATCCAATACACCACAATATTTATGAGAACTCGAGTAAAACTAAATGTAGTTTTGTTTTCCATAAATCTCACATAAATCAAATTCAAGATTACAATCAAACAAACCCTCAACAAGGTTTTTATTTTTCAAGGTCCTTAGACCCTTTTCTCCAATGTGTCCAAGTCTCTAGTGCCATAACATAGTTTTCTCTACAGGTAACTTTGATTTAGAAGAAAGATCACCCTTGGGTACCTAGAAGCCATGACCATTTGCTAAAGAAGAAACCCTCACCTCTTCAAAAAGCTTGATTTTCATAGAAGTATTATTGCACTCAACAATGCATGCATCAAGATTATATAATGTGCCATATGTGACACTTGTAGCAATCACTATAACACCTCTAACCATCTTGCATCTTGCATCAGAAAATACTACTTGCACACCCACATTTATTAGTTTTCTCATAGATAAAAAAACATTCATGCTAATCTAGGGATATCCAACACACCATTAATTTTTTTTATTTTACCATCATGAAACCTGATTCTAACTTTACCATAACCAAAAATATTTAAAAATCATCACCCAAGTACACCTTACCTCCATCAAATTATTCATATTTAGAAATCCAATCTCTATTAAAGGTCATATGGAAAGATGCACCTGTGTCAATTAACCATAAGTTATTACCTGCACAAGTTGCCAAAGATGTAATGAATGTGTCACCATCTACCTTATCAGTCTTAGAATCATAGTAAAATCTCTTCTTTTTCTTCTTCTTTTCTTCTTTTCAATCCTTATTAATATGTCTAGGCTTATCACAGTTCCAACAAATAACTTTGGACTTTCCAAGAGATTTAGATCTCCCCTTGGACTTGGATTTGTCACACTTCTCATTATTCTTGCATTTTTCCTTAGGTATTCCACAAAAATTTAGGACATCCTTGGAACTTATGGATAACTTCCTTCCTCCTCATCTCTTTAGAAAGAAAAGAACCCACCACATCTTCAGTTTTAAAAATAAAAAAAGTACTCCCAATAGCCATAACAAGAGAATCCCATGAATCAAGAAAATAACGAAGAAAAATATAATATTTCTCCTCCTCATCCATTTTGACACCAACTAATTCCAATTAAGCCACCAACATATTGAATTCTTCCAAGTGGTCTATAATTCATCCACCCTCTTCCATTCTCAAGCAATGCAATTTCTTCCTCAAGAAAATCTTGTTCACTAAAGATTTGGCTTGATACATCTCACCAAGTTTCTTCCATAGTTTATTTGCATAGGTATCTTCATGGACATTGATTAAAATAGTGTTTTCCAAACACAATATAATTAGACCCTTGGCTTTATAGTCCATGACATCATATTGAGCAACTAAAGTAGGATCTGTAGGCCTTGAAACTTTCTCATCAACAACATCCCACAAATCTTGATCTATCAACAGATCCTCCATCTTCAGCTTCCACATATCAAAATTATTTCCAAATAAAAATCCACCTCTACTCTCTTTAATGAAATTTCTATCTGAAAATTCTTGCAACAAGATCACAAAGAGTCTTTTGCACAAGCTCCCACTCAAATATGGATTAGTTCAAAATCCCCAACAACCCACAACTGAAACCAAAGGTGATCAGGTTCTGATACCACTTGTAAGGAAGCTAAGGTAGCAGAATAACTTCCTACACTAATCTTGAGAGGAGAATAATACAAAACTTTACAGATCTTTTCAATAGTTACAAAAAATTAAACAAAAATAAATATAAATATCATGCATACCACAACATGGTGATTTATGTGGGGAAAACCCTTTCGGGAGAAAAACCCCACACTCCAAAGGCTGCCCAATATATTATTTATAAATCACGAAGATTATAATATACTTGTAGAGCAAGATTCTCATAGGAGTATCACCTCTAGATATCTAGAGACAACATGACTACTATAAGACTCTCAGAATACATCATCATCTATAGTCGTAGTACAATGCCCTTGTAAAATAGGGTTACCTTCTAGGGAAATGCAAGCCAAAAAAATATCTACCATTAGATCAAAGACCTAATAATGAATGGTCTAGATTTACAATATATCATTAATTTTACGTATGTCATCCATTTAAGAGTTTTTGTTAACACACATCCCAATCAACCCCATGCTCCCATTATATATTAACCTATTAGTGTAACTAGGAAATATATATATATATAAATCCTATCGACAATAAATATTATATAATTGCAAGGTTGAGACGCATTTTCCCAAGAAGGGGGGTGGGAGTGGAGAGGGAAAGTGGTAAAAATGGGAAGGTGGTTAGAAAGGGTGAAGGCATTGAAAAATGAGGTGGTCATCTCGAGAGGGTAAAATTAGGTAATTTAGAGAGATATAGAAACAATCTAGTTGATTCATTTTTCTCAAGAAGCCTTCATGATAGTAGTTCCAAGTGAACCAATGAGACATTTGGAGGTTGGATTTACCTAGAAGGGGATCATGACCTCTAAGGGTGTTTCAGGCCAATGTCCAAACTTCATATTCAAAGTGGGTTAGGAAAGAAGAGTTATTCCAACTGCGATTATATGGGTATTCCACCATGTTAAAATCACCCCCAAGATCCACTCAATATCAAGGTGTAGATAAATCCATTCCCATAGTAAAGGGTTCTCAATGTGAGAGTTAGGAACATAAATAGAACATATTGCAATAAAATTACCATTAATGATAACAATAACCCAAACACAAGGATTATTTAGATTAGATCTAGTAGCCATAACCTAATTTTCTAACCAAGGGGCAAGGTAAAAAAAACACCTTCCCCACCATCATCATGATTGGTATTGGCCCCTCAAAATTAAGAGTCCCATTTTTGTGCCTTAGCCAAATTTTTGGAAAAAATATAATTGATTTGAGACATTTGATAGGGTTGTTAATCCTTTGCACCAATGGGTAGAACATGAAAAATTAGATATGGTTTTCTTTTAAACTTTTGTGAAATTCGTTAAGGGGAAAAAAAATGCTTGTGTAGGTTTCAGTCTTCCATTTGGACATTACCTGTTTTCCTTGTAATGGTGTAGTTTGGCTAGTTTTTGCTGCACCTCTCTAGTTTGCTCTTATTTTTTTGCAATGAGGTTATAACGATGGAAAATTGATTGTGTTGGTTTTGCAAATTTCCTTGGGCCAAGTTAACTTCCTTTTCAGGTTCTTCATTCAGTTCACATGCCTTTTCCCACAATGCAGGATGGATAGGTCCATCTTCCCATGCAAACTTCTTGGTTTGAACTGCATAGGTTAAGTTTAATTACACTCTAAATTTTGAGGTGAGAAAATGAATAACAGTTTTTTGAAAAGGATTTTTAAAGATTAACTAAGTTAAAAGGTTTTGTGGGTGGATGAGGTCTATTTTCTTGCGTTGTTGATGTCATTGAGATTTGCATGCTGGCCAATGTGAACTTCGATTTTCAAGTACACTTGATAAGTTTAGATGGATTTTTTTTGTGTGAGTTGAATGGATAATAGGTTTCTATGAGTGCATTTAGGAATTGAATTTCCACAAGCTTTCTTTCATGAAATTTTGGTTGGCAACTGGTATGTGGGTTTTGGCTATTGAACCAAATGTGTATCTTGACCGATTCAAATGGAATTTTTTGATGAAGGTGGAGATTCCATAATGACTTTGTGGCAAAAATTTATGTGCAATCATTAGAAAAGTTTTGGTAGCTTGACTAAGTGTTGAGGCAACTTTCACATGAACTACCTATCTTGAAGGCCAATTTTTATCTGCCACATGTCATCTAAAGAGTGCCCTTGACACCACATCGGAAAAAAAACTTAACTAGTATTAAATTGCAAAATCTTGGGTATCTTGAAGAAGGCCCTAATTGGTACTTGAAGATATGATTTGATCCAAGTTTTGATGAAAAAAAATAAGTTATGAACATGCAAAATTTTTTATTCCATCTACACTTACAAGTTTGAGTGTTTGAATTAAACTTTCTTGGTGCACTTGCAGATAAGTTTTCTATAGGTGCACTTGAGGGCATCTATCCCACATGATCTTTCAAGGTAAAAATCAGCTAATTCAAATTTTTCAATTCGATGGGGTCCAACTTTACATAGTTGTACAAGTGTTGACATCATAATGACATCATGCTGACATCATTGGTGGGAATTTTCATCTGAATGAAATTTTTTCAAGTGGTTAAGTCCACTTCCACTTCGTTTCTCTGCAACGAGCGAATGAAGGGAAGCTTCCCATAGTGCACTTGGTGGCCAATTTTCTACGTAGGGTGGACAAGGGTTAAATTTCTGCAATGGCCTTCCAGGTCAATTTATTTGTAGACAGATGTTGTTGGTGTTTAAGGGCCATCAAAACCAGGTCAATGGACAAATGGTGGTTGTTTTTCCATAGGTTGAGAGGGGAAAATTTCCACAACAATCAAAAAACAAAAAATGAGTTTCAGCTACCCTCATAAACTACCAATCACTCATGCAACTATTTGAGCTCAACCTGGGCATATTTCCTAAGAACATTAAAGATGTTTTGGTGTTGAGATGTGTCAGAAATATAATTTCAACTGCTAGTTATCATCCAACTCACCTCCATATCAGCATTAAAGACAACTTTAATAAGAAGTATTTGGAGACATATTTTGGGAGATTTGTAATTATGTTGCATTTACTCCTCATTAAGTTTTGCACACTTTGTGGGTTGTAATAATAATATTATTTTAATCCTCTTTTTCATCATAGCTTTTTGGATTTTAATATTGTTGTTTTGTTGTCATTTTTTCTATCATTCAAGAAGCAGAAAGAAGAGAAACATAGCTCTGCAACAAGTAGCAAGAACAAGGTGTAAGGAAGAAAATAGGGCATCAAAGCTCTCTCAGATTAATGCATATATAAGTTTGATGTTGTCTATTTTTTGTTGTGTTATTTATGTGTGTTATGAGCATCATTTAAATTCTTTGCATTTGTTTCTTTTATTGTTGTATGTAATTTCTATTTTCTGCTTTGTTTTCATATCAAATCCTCTGCTCCTTCCCCACATCTAGAATCGGAGCTTTGGTTCAAACCCTCTATCTCTCTATTTTTTTTGGTTCAACACTTATCTTCTTTTGATAACCATTAATGGATTCCACATCTTCCAAAACTGGTGCGTCTTTGTTTAGTCTCTAAACCCCCATTTTTATAGGCAAAAAATATGAGTATTGGTCTTTAACCATGAAAGCCTTGTTTCAATCTCAAGATGTTTGGGAAATTGTTGAGAATGGTTATGTAGAATCAACAAATCAAGCAACATATAATGCACTCACATAGGAAGAAAAAGATCTCTTGAAAGAGAAAAGAAAGAAGGATGGAAAAGCCCTTTTTTACATTCATCAAGCAATGCATGAAAGCATACTCCCAAGAGTTGTAGCAGCAACACAAGAAAATGAGGCATGGGATACACTGCAAACAACCTATCAAGGTAAGGAAAAAGCTAAAACTACAAAATTTCAGTTGCTTAGAAGAGATTTTGAGAACATAAATATGAAAGATTTAGATTATGTGGAATCATTGTTACATGTGTTGTTGGTCTTGTGAATCGAATAAAATCACATGGGGAAACTATAGAAGAGACAAGAATAGTTGAAAAAATGCTAAGGGTTTTGCTTGCTAAGTTTGATCCTTTAGTTGTTGCTATAGAGGAAACTAAAGATTTAACCTAGATGACAATGGATGAATTTCATGCATCTTTGATAAACCATGAATATACATTGAACAAATCACACACTTCCATATAAAATGCATTCTCACCTCAAGCTTCAATAAGCTATGGAAGAGGTAAAGGTAAATTCACTCCTAAGAGTAGAGGCAGAAACACATTTAGAGGACATAGTAGCAGTCCTGCAAATCAAGGTGGAAGAGGACATAACAATGAACACTCTCATAATCATTCAGTTGGTCAAAGACAAGACAAGTCACATGTTCAATGTCATTACTATAAGAAGCATGGTCATTACTCTTTTGAATGTAGAAGGAAACAACATGATCAAGGAAGACAAAATAAAAATCCCTCAAAAAATTCTACAAAAAATTCTATGTTTATTGCATGCACAAAGATTGTTGAATCAATTTCTACAAAATCACTGGTTGAATGCAATATGGTTCAAGAGAGTCCAAATGATATTTGGTATTTAGATTTTTGTTGTAGCAATCACATGTCTAGAAATCTAGAGTTATTTTCTAGCTTGGATAAATTAGTTACTTTAAATGTCACTCTTGGGAACAATAATCAAGTGAATGTTATGGGAAAAGGGAATGTTGATATTCTAACCAAAAAGGGGGAGGAAAAAGTCATTCATGATTTTTTTTATGTTGCTGGTCTGAAGCATAATCTGATGAGTATTGGTCAATTAGTGAAAAAAGGATATAGAATTTATATGAAGAATAATGCATGTGTTATTATTGATAAATATCCTAGTACTCAATTGATAGCAGAGGTACAAATGACAAAAAATAAAATGTTCCCATTGAGGTTGAAACCTGATATCAAAAGAAATGTAGTTGAATCTTATCATATGTCAGAAAATACACAAGTTGGAGCAACATTTAAGAATGAAAATTATCAAGACGCCTCACAAAGTTGTTCCGCAAAAGAACAAAGTTACTCTGGAATAGAACAAGGTTGCTCCGAGATAGAACAAGGTTGCTTTGGAAAAGAAAAAATTGGAACCAAAGTTGAAAAAAATGATAGTGTAACTATTCAATTAGCTTTTTAGTTAGTTGTAAAGAATGAATCTTGGTTATGGTATTTGAGATTTGGCCATTTAAACTTTGAAGGTCTAAATTTGTTGCATAGAAATAATATGGTTAAGGGGTTGCCATTGATTCAAAAACTGGAAAGAGTATGTGAAGCGTGCATCTTGGGTAAACAAGATAGAGAGACCTTCCCTACTAGAAAATCCGAAAGAGCATGTAAACCACTTGAGATTATTCACTCCGATATATGTGGACCAATGCAAACTCCTTCCATTGGAGGTTGCACATATTTTCTAACTTTTATCAATGACTATACAAGGAACACATGGGTCTACTTTTTGAGGCATAAATATGATGCTTTTGGAGTCTTTCAATAGTTCAAGGCCCTTGTAGAGAAGAAAAGTGGTTACTAAATCAAAATATTAAAAACTGATAGAGTCGGTGAATATAGTTCTAATGATTTTCTCAATTTTTACAGACAACATGGTATTCACAAATAATTTACAGCCCGTTACACACCTCAACAAAATGGTGTGGTTGAAAGAAGAAATATAACTATCATGGATATGGAAAGGAGTATGTTGAAGTCAAAGCATTTACCAAATGAATACTGGGTTGAAGCAATAGCAACCGATGTTTATATTTTAAATAGATGTCCAACTACAAGTGTAAGGAATGTGATTCCTCAAGAGGCTTGGAGTGGTAGAAAGCATAATGTTGCATACTTCAAAGTCTTTGGTTGTGTTACATATGCTAATGTGCCTGAAGAGATGAGAAGGAAGTTGGATAATAAAGGTGAAAAATGTATTTTTGTTGGATATTCAGAAGATACAAAATCTTACAAGTTGTTTAATCCAAATACAAGAAAAGTTATAATCAGCAGATATGTGCAATTTGTGGAGAACGAAGCATGGAATGGAAGTGCAGAAAAAATAATAAGTATAGTAGTAGTTGATTCAAATGATGATGTGACTAATGAAGTGATAGAACAACAAGGTATCCCTCAAGCAATATCTCCTTCCACTTGTGGACATGCAACACAAGTTGTAGCATAAGCTACACCTTCTTCTACAACAAGACTTTAAAGAAATCAAAAATTTTCACCCACACTCTGTGTGCATGGTGGACTCTGTTTTGGGGGTACCCAATGGTTCCCCTCTGCCCCCCTGACTCGTACTCCTCTCTTTTGGGCCCGTGTCTGTCGGGTACCACCCTTGCGGGGATAATTCTTTCACCTACGGGCTTTTTCAAAGATTTTGGAGGTTCCAGGCGAATCTTCTATGCCGGTAGTGGAGATCTCTCTAGTTGTTGGTTGGAAGGATGTGCTATCCAATGGAAAAAAAGTCTCCTCCTTGTTTCCTCCTTTACCTGAGGTTGTCATGGCTTCTGGGATAGAGTTTGACATTCCTGATTTGATTTTTGACAGGATTCTCTCCTCCATGGAGAATGTTGTAGTGGGTAGATTTCTTTCTTACCGTCCAATGGTGGATATGGTTCGAAAATGGGTTGCAGAAATATGGTGCCTTAAGGGTAGTGTGGAGATCGAGGCGATGGTTGGTGGTCTTTTCTTGTTTAGATTCATGGCTGTGGAGGATTTGGTGGTGACTCTGTCATCAGGTCCGTGGGTATTTGGGAAACATAGCCTAGCTATGTGTCGTTGGAAACTAGGTTTCAACCCTACTACAGATCTGAATAAGCCAGCTCCAATTTGGGTGCGGTTGCCAAGCTTATCTCTAGAGTATTGGGATGAAGTCATTTTCAAAGGTATTGGGGATTCGTTGGGTCAATTTGTCACCACTGACTCTATTAAAAAGTTGAAATCTAGGTTAGTATTTGCTAGATTCTATGTAAATATTTGTGTTGATAAAGTCCTCCCGAACTCTGTAAAGTTCTGCTCTAAGTTTGGCAGTTGGATACAACCAGTGTGTTATGAAAATGCTGTGGTATTCTGTCAGAAGTGTGCTAAAGCTAGGCATTTATTTTTGACTGTAAATCTTTTGTCAGTCAAGAGGTTAAGGTTAACTGTATTGTGGAAAATCTCACTCCTCCATCTGGAAATGATCCCTGTCTGTCAGATGACTCTAGGATTATTCCCCTGAGTGCCACTTGTTCTCATGAGGACCCTCTGCCTTCACCCACCCTTTTCAGTCAACCTTCTAAACTATTTGACCCTAGTGCTTTATTGGAGTCTACTATTAAATCCCTATCTATCCAAATGACTCAGGACCCTGGCTCTTCGGCTGTTGATCCTCTATTTTCGGTGGTTTCTGTGGGGACTTGTGAGATAATGATTGAGGATGGTGAAATCTAGGAGGAAGAGAGCTCTAGCATGGTTGATGAATCTACATAAAGTATGGGGAGTTTGAAGCTTGAGAAAATTGTAGAAGAAGGGATATGGACAACACTAAAGAAAAAAGGAAGGAAAAAGAAGGAAGATGTAGGAGGTGACTCCAAGCCAGGGAGACCTTCTCAGAGGCACACTAGGATGAGAGAAATGACAAATGAGATTGCCTTGGGAAAGTAGAGGACATTGGATGTGTCCTCGAAAAAAAGTCAAAAATGAGAATTATGTCATGGAATGTTCATGGGTTCAATAGCTCCCACAAACAACGTGCTTTGAAGGACTATGTTGTTGAACATAAGATTGATGTGTGCCTACTACAAGAAACCAAAATGATGAAATTAATTTTGATAAAATTGCTAAATTTATTTGGCCTAATGCATCTTATGTCTATAGTGATGTTGAGGGTGCTTTGGGGGGTCTGGCTATGCTCTGGAACCCATCTAAATTTTGGGGCTCTGAATTATTCCACTTTAAAAATAGTGCGGGGGTTTCATTTACTTACCTTGGTGAATCCTAGTCTATAGTCAATATTTATGCTCTGAATTAGAGGAATGCAAGGAATACTTTGTGGCATGAAATTGCGGTTAAAATTAATTTGAATAGGGGAGGCCATTGGCTGGTTGCTTGAGATTTTAACTCTCCCTCTTTCCGTTGGAAAAAAATGGTGGCCTGTTGGATTACTCTGACATCATGTCTGACCTAGCTAATTTTTTGAATTCTTCGGGTTTAATTGATATTGAGCTCTTGGGCCAAAAATTCACTTGGTCTAATAGATGGGTTGGTGGTAACCTGATTCAGGTCTAGCTAGACCACTTCCTTTGCTCTCCACATTGGACTAATGTTTTAGATTCTAATCTAATAACCTTGCCTAGGACGGTCTCTGACCATAACCCCCTTTTGCTGACCACCAATATTTGCCCTGCTATGGGTCCCTTTCCCTTCCGCTTTGAGATAATGTGGAACTCTCATCCCGATTTCAAAAATAAAATTGTTGAATGGTGGAATATTCCTATCTAGGGCTCCCCCATGTATAGGATTTTCTTCAAACTTAAAAATATGGTAAAAGGATGGAACAAAAATGTGTTCGGGGATGCGTTTCAAAAAAAAAGTTGTTAGAAGGAGAGTTGAGGACCTTACAAAAGAAAATGGAGGAGGGAGATGACAGTCAATGGACTCACAACCAGGAATGGGGAACCAAGATGGAAAGGGAACAGGTTCTCAAAAATGAGGAAGTATTTTGGAAGCAAAAATCAAGAGTCCAGTGGTTGAAGGAAGGTGATAGGAATACCTCCTTCTTTCATGTTTCAGCCATCAAGCATAGGAAAATGAATCAAATTTCTAAGCTGACTAATGCTATTAGAGAGGTGATTTCGAATCATGCTCAGATTGGCCTTTGTGCTGCTAACTATTTTCAGGAGGCTTATTCGACCCTAGCTAAGGTGCCTAATCTGGCCTTGGACAGTGTGATTCTCAACCATCTTCCTACCACCATTTATCAGGAAGATAATATGGGGATTCTTAGTACTATTTCTATAGAAGAAGTTCGACTTGATACCTTTAGCATGGGGGATTTCAAAGCAACGGGGCCTGATGGTTTTCCTCCTGCCTTTTTTCATATTTTCTGGGATACTGTGGGTGGGGATCTAGTGCTTGCGGCCAGGGACTTCTTCAAATCGGGTAAAATCCTCAAACAATTGAACCACACTTTCATCGCTCTTATCCCCAAGATTGGTGAGCCTCAATCCATGATTGATTTCTGACCCATTAGCCTTTGTAACACCTTCTATAAGATTGTTTCTAAGATTTTAGTGAGCCGTATCAAACCTCTTCTGGATAAAATCATTAGTCCTACTCAAAAGGGTTTTGTCTCTGGGCGACATATTCTTGATGCTACTTTGACCACGCATGAATTGCTCCATTCCATGGATAGATGTAATTATGCAGGATGGATCTCAAGCTTGACATATCTAAAGCTTATGACAAAGTGTTATGGGATTTCATCTCGAAGGTCTTGGCTAAGTTTGGATTCAACAATTTGGTCATCAAACTCATTATGGAAAGTGTTAATATTGTAAAGTACTTTGTTATTGTTAATGGATCCCCCTTTGGGTTCTTCTCTACTAGAAGAGGGATCAGACAAGGAGACCCCCTATCTCCCTATCTTTTCATAATGATTGTTGATGTGCTCAACAAGAACTTTACTGGTCTACTGTCAGATGGCTCCGTTATGGGCATTAGAGTGGCTTCCTCCTTGTATCTGGTTGTTGTGCAACAATTTGTGGATGACACTTTTCTCTTTGGGAAAGCCTTTGTAGTGGAAGCCAGGAAATGGAAAGCTTTCCTTAACAACTATGCCTCTTGTTTTGGTCAAAGCATCAATTACAATAAAAGTATGATCTATTTCTTTAACTACATGCCTAATTTGCAATCCAGGGTGGTTGCGGTCTTGGGATATGTCAGTGGATCTCTCCCATTGGTTTACCTTGGGCTCCCCCCCACGGTTAAGGAGGTTACCATTGATTTCTAGAACTCGATTCTAGAAAGGATCCAAAGGAAATTGGCTGGGTGGAAGGGCTCCATCCTAAGCCATGCTAGAAAACTCCAACTGCTCATAATGACCCTCCAAGGTATCCCCACTTCCTCTCCATTTTTAAGATGCCTAAGTACATTGCTGATAAGTTTGAAAAAATTCAAAGGAATTTCCTCTGGTTTGGAATTGAGGAAAATAAGAAACTTGCTTTGGTGAAATGGGAAAAGGTCTGCTAGGCCAAAAATTGTGGTGGGCTAGGAGTCAGAACAATTATCAAATCTAATAGGGCTCTGATGGCCAAGGTTGGTTGGGATCAGTTAAGGAACACTAAGGATTGGTGTAAAATTTTGAATTCCAAATATCTTTAGGATAGGCCTTTGATCAATTGTCTCTCGGAGTCTCACCCCTAAGGCTCCTTAGTTTGGAGGAGCATTTGCAGCACATAAGGCCTATTAAGGAAAATGGATTAAATGAAAAATGGGCAATGGGAATAGAATTAGATTCTGGGAAGATACTTGGTTAATTGACACCCCTCTGGCTTTCTCTAACTTTAGGACTATGATGGGATTGGCCCCGAGATTATTTGGCATCCATATCAGTGATTATGTTTCAGGACCCCTTGGAGTTAGGATTTGGAAAGACCTTATCCTCTGCTGCCCCCAGTCTCAGGACCTTTGTTGTCTGGCTCGGTCCCTTCAGGTGATTCTCTCTTGCACCAAGTTTCCCTCCTATGACAAAGAGGATGAGTTTTTTTGGACCTTTGACAAACATGGGGATCTCTCTGTGAGGTTGGCTTATAGACTTCTAACAAACCAAAAACTGTTGAGGAACCCTAGAAGAAGATTTGGAATCGCCACATGATCCCTAAAATAAATTTCTTCTGGTGGACGACCTATCATAACAAGATTATTACTCAGGACAATTTGAGGAAACGGGGTTTTTGTATTCCCAATAGATGTTTACTTTGTAAGAATGGGGAGGAAACTGTCAGTCACCTTTTGTTACACTGCCCGTTTGCTGCTGAAGTTTGGGGGCTGGAATTTGAGAAACTTGATGTCTCTTGGGTTATGAGAAAGGATCTCTTATCGTTCATTCTGGGTTGGTATGGTCCCTATTCCCACCCTCTGCCTGGTGAAATTTGGAATCAGGTCCCTCCTGTCTTGGGTTGGTGTTTGTGGAAGGAGATAAATAATAGGGTGTTCAGGAATGTTGAGAGGATCCCTAAGGATCTTTTCGACATTGGTGCTTGGCTCATTGTGGATAATATCTCTCTTTAATGGGAAAATCTCAGAGACGAGGCTGTTGGATTTCAAAATTAGAATGACCAAGGCTTGACATCAGGGATTAGAAGCTAACTCTTTTGACAATTCAAATTTATTAGCTAGGAAAAATACCAAATGGGAGCCTCCGAATAAAGGTTGGTTTAAACTCAATTTTGATGGGGTTGCTAAGGGCAACCCAAGCAGGGAAAGTATAGGTGGAGTGATAAGAGATCCCGAGGGGGTTCTGGTGGTAGGATTTGCTGGAGGTATTGGGTTCCAGTCCTCTTAGTGGAGGAAGCTAGTGTGCTGCTGATGGGCCTCAAAGTTGTTGTCTCTTTGGGGATTGCTAATCTCCATATCAACGAGACTCAAAGTCTATTATGGATGATGTGAATAAAAATAGATTAATTGGCTGGAGTACTAAGGATATATTGTCGGATGCCAAATTCCTTTTATCCAAATTTAGGGATAAAAAGGCGACACATATTTTTAGAGAAGGAAACCAAGTGGCAGATGCCTTGGCTAATCTTGGCTCTTGTTGGAATTCCTCTAAATGTTGGAGGAAAATGGAAAGGTTACCGCAAAAATTCAAGCTATCATTGTGAGGGAACAAAGCAACCAAGTATCGCAATGATTTTAAAACTATCGATGATGGGTGTTGAATGGGGGGTCCACCTGATTTTGTTGGGGCCTGGTGGATGAGTATTAACACTGAGATGGCATACAGGTGGACGAAATCTAAATTTTTGGCTCACTATAGGCTTAGCATTTTTCCTGTGTGGGGCATGGACTGGAGGATCCACTTGTCTATCCTTTGGACCTGGTGGATGGGTTCGATTACTAAGGTGACGGAAAGGTGGTGGGGTTTAAATTTTAAGGATGGTAATATGAATAAAAAAGGCGGCTTGATGGAGGAAAGAAGGAAGGATGTGACTTTAATGAATTTGAGGAGCTATACCATGCAATCTCTTCTCTTGGGGATCGTGAAATATCTTGTTTTATTTCATCCTTGCATTAGTTTGTTTGAGATTTTTAATAATGATTTGAATCTTCATTATGAATGAAAGCCTCCTTCTAGTGTCTTTGTGAAAAATAGTTTAGCGTGAGTCTCCAATTGCACCCTAAGGAATGTTTCTATTTTTAGCCATACAACCAAGTTGCCTTGTTTTTTGCGCATTTTCTCCAAGAAGAAGGAACCCTACATTCCTACCAATTCCTATCTTGTTGGCCACAATCTTCCCAAGATCCTCATTAACTCTATTGTCAAGTCACCTTGTGGTGATTTTTCTTTCCACGCATGCGACCTGTATGCTGGCATAATTGCCCATAACTATATACCTTGCCTAAATGAATACAATGTGATTATTATCCGTTATCCTGGTGGCTCCTGCATTTGGTATCTTTTGCAAACTCTTGGGCTTCTTGTGCAGGTTGGAAAAATGGGTGGTGAGCGGGTGAGGACTGAGCTGGATAACTATGATGAATTTCAGAATAATCCTTTAGTTTGGCACATTTGTGTGGAAGGTGGAATTTCTCCTCTTATGGAGATATTGGTCGGCCATGACCCTAACTTGTCTGGCCATTTTTCCAACTCGTGGAAGGATCGTAGGGTCTCTATGGGAGGTATTTCATTTGAAATCAGTGAGGAAGTCATAGCGCAAGCCACAGGGTTATAGTGCACCAGGAAAAAATACCCCAAACACACCAAGAAACTGGTCAACGAAAGCTTGAAAGATTTTTTCAGAGGAGATGAGGAACCAGTGCAAAACCAGTTGGGTTTTGAGAGAGAAGCTCTCCCGAAGCCTTGGGATCAAGTGTGCCTGGCGCTGATGAAGTACGTCACCTTGGAAGGTAGGTTTAAAACCTGCTTTTTTGATCACTTTTCCTTGTTAAATCACTTAAGACACAAGATGTTGCTTAGTTTTTCTTTCTTTCTTCTAATGGATTTGGAAAAATTGATCAAAAAATGCAAAGAGTTAGACAGCCTTAATCCCACTGATCTCCCCCCACTCCCCCTCCATTAGGGCCTCATTCTGAGACTTTATCACTTCCACCTGGCCCTCTATCCTCCTAAAGCTATTATGGTTGTGCACATTGAGATATTGAACCCTTGTCGGCTATGAATATTTCCTCGATCGAGTCTAAAAGCCCTCCTCGGAAATCCAATATGGGCACTGCGAGGAATCCCAAAGCCAAGATGGTCACCAAGAAACTTAAAGGTGGTTTAGGTAAGGATCATGCCAATGCAGAAGAGGGTCTTTGTGAATTGAAGTCCACTCTGGCGAAAGTGACCTACAAGGCCACCATTGCAAAAAAAGGGAAGGAGAAAGGTATGTCGAAACTGACTGTTAGGGAAGGGAAGGGAAAGAACATAATAGGGAAAGACTCCAGAGGAGACACTATTTTGGGGACTACTGTGATGACTGGTGGGGAAAATACCAGAAGGAGATCCGGGAGGCTTGCAAAGAAGATAAAAAAGAGGTAAATAAGTGAGGACTCAGAGGAGGATTAGTTTGACAACAAAGAGTACAAGGATGAGGAAACTGAGGATGATGAGGATGAGATTGTGGAGGGGCCCTAGTTTACTCCTAAGGACAACAAGGTTCTTAAAGATGGCTCTACCTCTCACTCTCTGCATCCCCTGGTCGAAGAGCCTGGTGAGGTCCCGAAGACCATGGACATTGGGGAGGAGCCTTGTGATTTGGAGAAGAGAATGGACACGCTCAACAAAAGGTTTCGTGGGTTGAACCGCTTCACTATGAAGTTGGGCCATTTTGTCACTAGCACCCTATCAAATGCTATTAAGGAGGAGCTGGAGGGAAATAATAGTCAGGAGAACAAAGATTGGGTTGGTGACGAGGCCGTGGACCTCCTGCTTAAAAACTGGGACAACACCAGTTAGTTGCTGCCTGTGCTGGTGTCTTGTCTTTTGGTTGCCTCTCTATGGTCTTTGTGCTGTCTATGGATTGTCTCTAGTTTTTGTTTACTTTAATGTTTGATTTTTAGTCTTTCTTCTTTTTGGCCCATGTGGCTCGATTGGAAGGGTATGACGCCCTGAAAATGCTGCTTAACATTTCAAAAACAAACTCCACAAGGAACACTAGCCATAACACCATTAGGAAGTCCATCAAACTTAGTTGATAGAAGTAGCTCATCGGATCCTACATTGGAAAGTTTATTGCAAAAAAAAACAAGGAGTTTAAGAGATATCTATGAAGCTGATTTTAATGTTGAAACATCAAATTCTTTTTTGTTTTTTTTAATTTTTAGAAGCTATTGATCCAATTTTTTTTTTATGAAGCATGGGCTAAAGCTATAGATGAAGAGATTGAATCTATTGAAAGAATAGCACTTGGGAGTTGGTTGATCGCCCACAAGGAAAGGATGTTATAAGCATAAAATGGATTTAAAAAACAAAGTATGGCATGGATGGAAATGTGTTGAACCATAAGGCAAGATTGGTTGCTAGAGGTTTCACTCAGCAGCTCGGTATTGATTATAATGAAACATTTTCCCTTGTAGCTCGATTGGATATGGTAAGAATTATTTTGTCCATTGCAGCCCAAAAGAAGTGGCCCGTCTTTCAAATGGATGTAAAATATGCTTTTTAAAATGTTTTTATTGAAGATGAAGTTTATGTCGAGCAACCGAAATGATATTAAATTGTAGGTTATGAAGGCAAAGTATACAAGGTGAAAAAGGCACTCTATGGACTCAAGCAAGCTCCTAGAGCATGGTACAGTCAAATTGATTCTTATTTAATTAAGAATGGTTTTAGTAGGTGCAATAGTGAACTTATTTGATATATCAAGATGGATGAAGAAGGTGAAATTTTGATAGTTTGTCTTTATGTAGATGATTTGATCTTTATGGGAGACCTTTCTATAAGTTCTTTTAAGGTAGTTATGATGAAAGAGTTTGAGATGATTGATCTTGGTCTCATGAAATATTTTTTGGGAATAGAAATTAAGCAATCAACAAATGGTATTTTTATTTCTCAATCAAAGTATGCAAATTATGTATTGAAAATATTTAATATGATGAATTGCAAACCAACCCTACTCCAGTTGTGATAGGACTAAAGTTAAGTAACAAAGATGATGGTTCATTAGTTGATCCTAGATTGTTTAAAAGACAGGTTGGTAGTCTCATGTATTTTATTGCCACAAGGCCTGATATCATGTATGGTGTGAGCCTTATCTCAAGGTTCATGGAGTATCCAAAATATTCTCATTGGCAATCTGGAAAAATGATATTGAGGTACGTATGTGGAACAAAGAACTACGGAATTTTATATTCAACTGTAGATGAATTCAAACTCATTGGATACATGGACAATGATTGTGCTGGTAGCATCGATGATAGAAAAATTACTTCTGGTTATGCCTTTCATTTTGGATCAGGGGTTGTATCATGGGCTTCAAATAAATAACCCATTGTCACTCTTTCTTCAGTAGAAGCATAGTATGTGGCAGCCACAAGAGCAACATGTCAAGCTGTATGGATGAGAAGAATGCTAGTTGAGTTGATGCATAAAAATGATGAAGCAAAAAATATTTACTGTGATAATAACTTGGCCATTGCATTGTCTAAAAATTATATTTTTCATAAAAGGAGCAAGCACATAGACAATAGATACCATTTTATAAGAGAGCTAGTGAATAACAAAGAAATATATTTAGATTTTTGTAGATCATAAGATCAATTTGCTGATATCCTCACTAAACCATTGGTAAAAGATTTATTTGAATACTTGAAAAGTTGTTTGGGTGTTTGTGTTGAAGATGAATGCTCCATAAATTTTTGTGCTAGAAATGAAGGTTGATGCACCAAAAAAATTTGAACAGGTGGATGCATCAATTTTTTTTGAATAGGTTGATGTACCTAAAAATTTTGAGTAGGTGGATACGCCGATTTTTTTTTAACAGAATGTTGGAAATGGAGATGGATGCGCCAAATTTTTTTGTGAAGAAGATGGATGCGCTAAAACTTTTTGAGAAGTATGCTAGGAATAAAGATGGATGCTCCAATTTTTTTTTGAGAAAAATGTCAGCTAGTTGAGATTAAGGGGGAGTGTCAGAAATATAATCTCAATTGCCATTTATCATCCAGATCACCTCCATATCAGCATTAAAGGAAAATTTAATAAGAAGTATTTGGAGAAATATTTCGGGAGATTTGTAATTATGCTGCATTTACTCCTCATTAAGTTTTGCAAACTTTGTGGGTTGTAATAATATTATTATTTTAATCCTCTTTCTCACCGCAGCTTTTTCACTTTTAATATTGTTGTTTTGTTGTTATTTTTGCTATCATGCAAGAAGCAGAAAGAAGGGCAACGAAGCTCTGCAAAAAGTAGAAAGAACAAGGTGTAAGGAAGAAAATAGGGCATCAAAGCTCTCCAGATTAATGCATATATAAGTTTGATGTTGTCTATTTTCTGTTGTGTTATTTATGTGTGTTATGAGTAGCATTTAAATGCTTTTCATTTATTTCTTTTACTACTATATGTAATTTCTATTTGCTACTTTGTTTTCATATCAAATGCTCTACCCCTTTCCCAACAAGATGATGGAGGATAAGGTTTCCATGTTACATTTATTATTTGTAGACCCTTCTTCCTAATAGATTGTATCATCAACTTGCCATTTCCAATGAATTTCAAGGGTATTTTCTATTATTTCCTTGCACTCTACCTTGCTAACCATTTATTGCAAGTAAGTGATTTTTCTCAGAGGTTGTTTCTCATGCCCTTGTGACATAGATTTTCTTTACAAAGGATAGATGTATTCTAATAACTAGGTGAGGGTTGTGGCTAGGGTTTTCCAATTGGGCTGACCCACTAACATTCCCTAAACAGTTTGGTAGTGGTTTTGATCTTGCTATATGCATTGCCATATTAGACAAAAGAGAAGAAGATGATAAATTTTTTATGAGGAGCATAGTAGAGAGAAGAAATTACACAACAAGACCATAAGTTTCATAGTTTATAACTTTGAGCATTGTTATTTTTGCACTACAATGATTTTAATTTATCCCAAGTATGTAATGATTCTTGTAACTATTGTAGAATGGATGATTAATGAAATATTTGACCTTGATTGAGTGTATCCTTATACATGGTGTATGTTTCTGGATGTGCTTCTGATTAGTTAGCTAGATAGAAGGTTGTAAATTTCTTGTAATATTTTTACAAAAAGTCTTCTCAAAATAGTAAAAAAGTGTATGGGTATGTGCATGAATTACTAATTAGACTCATTTAATATTCTACAACCATTTTTTGGTTTATGAATGCAAGTGTAGAGTCTATTTTTCTTGTATATTTTGGAAAAAAATGGTATTTTGTGTTGTGTTGATTAATGCATCACCTTAGTTACAATCATTGCATATTTGATTAGATTTAGATATTCTATTGGCTAGTGGATAAGTCACTGGTCTACTATTTTCTTGTTCTCCCTTTCATCCTCATCAGACTCAAAACTAATAAATGTAAACATCTTTATGTTTTCTTTAGTTTAGTGCATTATGTTTCCATGTATGAATGCTTATAACAACTAAGGGGTTATCATACAATATATTCTTAGACACTTATCTAGAAGATTATCTATTAAGTGTTCATCCTTACATCTCCAAACTAACACATAAGTACATTGTGACACCAATATTGGGATACGCTATGTAGTGGGTATAGTTTTTTGTAAGGAAGTATTCAATTCTTTCAATCATCATCCAACACCTTAAGGAAACCCCCTTGGTCTTGTAGAGATAGAAAAGAAAGAGGTCTTACCCACCTCAAGAATTGGTCCTTAGTTTTCCAACCTAAAGATAAGTTTGTGGTGATCTTCCCAAGTTTGACACCCTGACCCTTGGAACATTATTAGACCTTAGGGATTTGGGGCTTACAACTCAGATCACCAATAATTGGTATAAAGGAAAAGGGCCTTATGCCAAAAAAATATGAGGGCAACATCCAATCAAATGATGCTTACTTTCATACTTTGAAGCATGAGAACATAAATCTATTTTTTTTGAATGAAATACTTGACATGATATTTGTGAGTAGGGATTTTCAATCTTTACACATTCAAGGATTAAATATGGCACTTCATTGGGATGATTCAGGGAGAGTTTCCCCATATGTTAGCAACACATTAAACTTATTTTCTAAATAACAAGTTTGTATGTATATAAAGTGGTCTTGGATTAGGCATTCTTGAGATGAATATTGGGGCTAAGTCCTCATAATTTTGTTGTGTTGAGAGGTCGATATTGTCTTAGGTAGATAATTTTCGTCAATCAGGGGAGCCTCTTTCTTTCTTTTAGAGGATCTAATCCCATTTTCAATTATAATTTCTTTGGAAGTCTTGGAACCAAATGGGGAGAGGGGGATTGGAAGAGAATGGGGTATTATCAAGGATAAAGGATATGACTGCTTGGGTGCAATAGTTTTTAGAGTTTCTTCATAAGAAATAATAGTGATAGAGTAAGAATTAGTTGGGAGTGGCTGAGTCATTTTGGGTTTAAAAATAGGAAAATCAAAGATGAGGTGCCCTTGCATATGATAGTAGAAAAAATCATTAGGTTTGTTAAGGTAATTGATATGTTTCTCAAATTTGAAACTAGGCCTAGATAATTTCATGAAGCTTGGGAGAGATTGTGTTAAATCCATCTCAATGTAAACCCTAGGATGTATATGTAGGTTGGTCCATTTATTATAATGTTGTGTACACTAGGAAACCTTTTCAAAGTGAGAGGTGATCTCTTGTAGGAAAGGGAAAGAAGCTAAGTTTAGGAAAGGAAATTCAACCCACATAGCGTATTTTGACTTAGTTCTCCCTTCTAGACAAAAATGAGGTCCTAATATTGAAAATAGTCGCAGATAATATAAGATCCACATTATAGAGAAAAAAGCATGTTCTGGTTTAGAAAAAGTGCACATGATATCCTCTTCCCAAGCCCCTAAATGATTTTATGGTCCATACCTTTAGCTCCTAGTTATTATGGGTCCACTTATAAATATTGTTCAAATAGGATATCTTTGAGGAAGAACAAAATTCCTTTTCTTTACAGTTTTAAATAAATTCAATGATTTCATTTGGTAACTCAAATGAACTCACCTTGCCTTTTGTATAGTTGTCACGTGACTCAATAGTTTTTTGGTGTTGTGAACTATGTATTTCATTTGTAATTCTTTTAGATAGGAGGATATAGAGTTTTGTGGTTGAGATGAACTATCAATTTAGGTTCCTGCTAATTATGTTTCCATAATTTTTGTATGTGTTAGGTCATTAATCATGGGCCTAAACTATTAACTCATCTAAATTTTTTTATTTTTGAAATACCATGATCTCTATTCATTTTTTCATTTTCATGGGTATGAATTTTAAGACAAAATGGATCTAGGAACCACACATTCGGTTGTATCAAGATTCTAGGTTTTCTCTAACACATATAGGGCTGCCATGGAAGAGTTTCTAGTTGCTCTAGTGTTGACAAGGTGAAAAAGAGGGTTTTCAAGTTGTAGAGTTTCCTCCGCACCAACTTTATATTTGTGTGTAAGATTACATATGGAATGTCATTGCCCTTTGTGTTCCCATGTGTGAAGGCTATACAAATAAATATTGATTTTTTATAGTAATTATTTGACATGTAAATGATTGTCATGATATGAGACTCCTTGATGTGACTAAAGAAAACCTCTCACCATTAAATATGATCAAGAGTGTTCAAAATTAATAATATAAAATTATATATGTATATATTACTACATATATATAGATATCTACATACACAAATGTATATATTTACATATATATGTATACACACACATATATACATATAATTTTTATAATATTAAAGAAAATCGATATTACTCATTTAAGTAGATAACTAATAAATACAATAGTAAGTGAAGTTTTAGATTTAAATAAATTTTAGTACATAGTGTATTGCATGCAAATGACAAAAAAAATGGTATCAAATCAAAACCACTCAAAAAAAATACATGCAAACCTTAGAATGATGTGTCATGTGTTGCTAGATTGAATGTGGCTGCTCATGATTCTAGTAGCTTGATAGTATAATTTATATGATATATTGATAAATTGACAACATAACGCTATGTTGATGAAAGATGTTCAAATGGGATGAAATTCCTTCAACTTATAGAATTTTCAAGAGAGAAATCAAGAGCCAAGATGCATTGGTTAAGGGGTGCTTAAGATTGAATGGGGATTATGGTTTGGATTAAAGTTGTTGTCATGTGATAAGTGTCCCATGAGGTGTAGGAGCTAGGTGTGAGGAATGTAGGGCTCAAAATTGATGAGAGATCTCAAGGGGGATTTAAAAAATGTCAAAAGGGGATTAATTGGAAAGGGTGGCTAGGAGATTACTAATGGGGATTATACATAGGAAATAGGGGATGTATAAGATTAGTTAAAAAAAGTATCTTGGGAGACAATTTTTGACTTTTATAAAGGAAAAATTTATTTTGTTGCACTTTTCAAGGGAGGTGAAGAATTTAAAATTTAGATTTATTTGAAAAAAGAATATTGTCACATGTGCACAAATTTAGGGATTAAATAGTTTTTTTAGTTGGAGGATTTTGGGGATAATGTTGAATTAATTAAATATATATAAATTTATTTAATTGAGGCGGAGGGTAAAGTTAAAGGGTAAATTAATTAAATAAATAATGATTATTTATTTAATTAATGGATAGAACAAGGTGAAATGAAATGTGTTTGGGTGTAAGCTAATTTAGGTGTTTGCATTTTCCTCCTCTTTGATATGGCATCCCAAATACAAGGAGTGGTGATATAAAATAAGAATGAAACATAGTAGGTAGAAAAGGATGATGACTAGTGGCAGGATATTCTAGTCACCAGAAGGATGATGAAGGATATAAATAAGGGAGTTTGGTATGCCCCTTTGAGAGGATAGGCAAGTTCAAAGAACATAGGTGTGCTCTTGAAATGTATGGGAGGGAAAAAGGATGAAGGATGAAAGTAGAAAGTAGAGATGGATGGACGAGAGTCATGTTGCAATGGTATACAAAACCTAGATTTAATATTTCACTTGACATTATACATTAAGGTATAAGGAACTAGGGTGACAATGTGCCAAGTACATGATCATAATGGTCAAATGTAAATATATTCCTTATTTAATGATGATATGGAAGAACATGATGCCACTATGGAAATATGGTGCAAAGACTATGATAGGTGCAAACAATGATAACACACACAAACAAGCATGTACAACAAGCCAAAAAAATCAAGACTATATTCTAAGTGAAGTTGAAAATCATTGATTGATTGATTGATTAACAATGACGAGGATAGAAAAGTGAAAGGTAACAATAATTCATACCCCAAGGATTGTGTTGTTGATGATAATAGTGGATCAATGGGTTATCAGTTGATTTGCATTAAATTCAATGGATGCTTTTGGATGATGGGCTAGATTGCAAGATTGGATTGTGTGGGTTATGATTGATTTCATTTGGAATTTTTGGATTGAAGAGATGGAGGAAGGATACATGGATTGGATGTGATAGGATTTCATGGAAGATATGATGGTTAGGATAGAGGAATGGATATGAACCAATGAAAAGGGAGAGACAAGGTTTGGTAAAAGGAAGGAAGGATGTAGAAATTTCTTAGATAGGATATAATTGGATTAAGTTGATGAATGGTGATGGCGAGATAATAGGATATTAGATGGAGGATAGGAGGATGGAGCTCCAGGGACCATGTTGCATAGGAAAAAGATGCTCCACATTAGATGTAGTGCCAGGGAGGAGGAAGATGATAAATGACGCTTGAGATGGGAGGATAGTGCATAAAGGATATGGAAGGTAGAAGAAGTAAGATTTACATTATCCAAAGAATGCATGTATATTTTCCCCCTAGTGTTATCAATATTGAAAGAAAAAGGGGGATGAATTGGATAGGATAGGGGAAAGAGATAAGATGAGGGATAAGCGGTGAAGGATATTGGTGGATGTGGATATTATTCCTATAGTATTATCAAGATAAAAAGTGGGAAAGGAAGATATAACTAGATATAATGGAAGGAGATATGATGGGATAAATGATAGTAGAGGAATTGGATGAGATGTGGTAGGTAAGATAGTGTAGGTGAATATTTACCTCAATTTTAGAGTGCATGAGGATGGGGGATTACACATGACACTTGTTTGCTAGGTTTATTTATATCATAGTACTTACTTAAGGCACCACGTAAAGTGTGTTGAACACCTAGAATATTGAGAGGGGGGGTAAATTAGTATTCATTTAAATTCATTGAATTGATCAATTTAAACATCCATTCAAAGCATCACATTAAACTTTCAGTAATAGAAAGGAATATATAAAGAATGCATCACATCAAGGAACACAAGAAAACTAGATTTATGTGGAAAATCATTAAAAGGAAAAAACCATAGTGAGGATTATATGATAATATATTATAATTGCTTACAATGAAGATTGCAAAATGGCAGACTCATTGTCCAAGGACTCAATTTCTAAAAAGAAAGAATGGATCACTACTGGTGGCTCACTGGCAAGGGCTCAGTTCCCAACATAGAAAAATATAGAGGAAAGGGTGGCTCATTGCCAAAATGAGCTACTAATAATGCATCTACAACATGTCAAACATACAATTCCAATTAAGCTCTAAAAATGAACTTAATACACTTCATACTTCACCACAACACTTTGTGCACTTCACACTACATCAAATTTCACACACTCATTCTACACACACATATCATACACCTCTTGTTGGTATGTGTCGACTGATCATGCAAAAAATGTACAGTCTTTACATATCATTGCCAAGGTTCAGAGTTAGGCTCGGCCCCGAGTTGGGGTTTGGGGGTGCAACCCCCAATTTTTTTCCCTTTTTTTACATGTCAAGGGGTCGATAGTTAATTTTTGTTAACCAACAAATGAAAATGACTTTGTAAAACCCTAATTCTAGAAGCTTCCAAAAAATCTTGTTATAAGCAGTTGGGATATAAGTTGTGGAATAAGATTCACGAGATTGTAATTTGTTTTGCACCAGATAATAAAATCATTGGATGGATGAGTTTCTATGGATGTCGCCCATATTGGGTAAAACACGTTAAAATTCTATGTTGACCTCTTTTGTGTTATTCTTCATTGTTATTTATGGGTTATTTAATCTACATATAATTGTTAATGCTTATCACTCCAATCTGCTCGAACCTTAACAATTGGTATCAGAGTCGTGTGTTTTTTGATCGATTGGTAGGAAGCCTCTAGATTTGAGTGAGAGTAATGGAAGAAGGAAAATTCAAGGTTGAGAAGTTCAATGACCAAAATTATCAATTATGGAAGATGCAGATGGAAGATTATTTGTATCAAAAGGATCTATGGCAGCCATTGCTAGGAAAAGCAAAGAAAGATGCACTGATGTCTAATGAAGAATGGGAGATTTTGGATAGAAAGGCATTGGGAACCATTCAATTGTTCCTGGCACCATCTGTGGTGTTCAATATAATAGAAGAAAAGATAATAGAGGATTTGATGAAAGCTTTGGCTAAATTGTAAGAAAAACCCTAAACCTAAAATAAGGTATTTCTAATGAAGAATTTGTTTAATATGAAAATGATTGAAGGTGGATCTGTGACAGATCATTTAAATGAGTTTAATATGATTACCAATTAATTAACTTCTATAAAATTGAATTTTGATGAAGAGATGAGGGCTCTCTTGGTTTTATGTTCTTTGCCAGAAAGTTGGAATAGCTTGGTAATGGCTATAAGTAACTCTATCTTTGGTTCAAATACATTGAAATTTGATTATGTTGTTGGTGTTATCCTTAGCAAGGAAATGTGATAGAAAATCACTGGTGAGAGTTCAACATCTGGTAATGCTTTGACTTTAGAGAATATGGGAAGAACAAAGGAAAGATGAAAAATCCCAACAAATCATGGGAAGTCACAAGGGAAGTTGAAGAAAGGAAGATCTAAATCTAGAGGAAGAATTTATTGTTGGCATATGGAAATCCAAGACACTTGCAGAAGGATTATTGGTCTTGAAAGGGAAAACAAGGAGACAAACAACATGATGATAGTAAGGAAGCTAATGTTGCAAGTAATAAATTGCAAGATGCTTTAATTCTGTGTTTAGATAATGCTAATGATTCTTGGATAATAGATTTAGGGGGCTCATTTCATGCCACACTCCATAGGAAATATTTTGTAGATTATGTTCAAGGTGATATTGGACAGGTATATTTGGGAGATGATGAACCTTATTAGATTATTGGAAAAAGAAAGATAAAAATAAAGTTACAGAATGGAAATGAATGGTTGCTACAGGATTAAGGCATGCTCCAAATTTGAGAAGGAATTTAATTTTTGCAAGACAAATGGGTAGTGAAGGCTGCATAGTTACCTTTTCAAACAAAGTCTAGAAGGTTACTAAAGGTACATTAGTAGTAGCTAAAGGTGAAAAGGAAGGCACATTGTATTTATGTACTAGTAATACGTATTCTACCTTAGTTGCTACAAAAATAATTGCTATTGAGATAATTATAGAACTTGTTATAAGGATAGAAACAAAATTATGGCACCATAGAATTGGGAACATGAGTGAGAAAGGGATGAAGATCCTTCACTCCAAAAATTTTCTACTAGGTTTGAAGTAGATTGACTTGGAGTTCTACAAATGTGTTTATGGAAAATAGAAAAGAGTTTGATTTCTCAAAGTTGGAAAAGAGAAGAAGAGAGAAATTAGAGCTCGTGCATTCAGATGTATGGGGACCAGCTTAGGTATCTTCTCTTGGTGGATCTTATTATTATGTTACTTTTATTGATGATGCAACTACGAAAACATGGATGTATTTCCTAAAACAAAAATCAAATGTATTTGAAACTTTTAAAAAGTGGAAAGCTTTGGTTGAGAATGAGATAGGAAAAAATTTGAAGTGTCTTAGATCTGATAATGGAGGCGAGTATTATAGTAGAGAGTTTAAAAATTATTGTTCATACAATGGAATTCGTAGGGAAAAAATAGTTCATGGAACCCCACAAGAAAAAGGTGCATCTGAGAGGATGAATAACACCATTATGGAGCATGCAAGGAGCATGAGATCGCATATTGGACTACCCTTACACTTTTTGGCAGATGTTGTGCATATTGGTGTTTATTTAATAAATATGGAACCTTCAAATCCTTTGGATGGTAGCATTCCAAAGGAGGCATGGATGGGTAAAAAGGTAAACTATTCATTTTTGAAATCCTTTGGTTGTGAAGCTTTTGTCCATGTTGATATTTAAAATAGAACCAAGCTTGAGGTTAAGTCCAAAAAATGCACCTTCATTGGATATGGAGTAGATGCATTTGGTTATTGGTTATAGGATTATGAAAATCATAATCATTAGGAGAAAAGATGTTATATTCAATGAGGTCATGTATAAGGATCAACTATAGGAAAAGAAGCATGAATAGGCCAAAAAGGAATATGTGGTGCTAGATGAGATTCCAGAAAATAAAATGCAAGTGGTACCTGATTCTCAACAACAACACATTATCCCATAGACTCTTGCAAGTGTTAGAAATTCTACAAGGATAACTAGACCTCCATAAATATTTTATCCATCATTATATTCTATATTATTAACTAAGTTTTGTGAACCTGAAGGTTATCAAGAAGCAATGCAGGTAGATACCAAAAAGCAGTGGGAGCTAGGCATGAAAGAGGAAATGGATTCCTTGCTGTAGAATCTAATTTGGGACTTAGTTTAATTTCCTGTAGGTAAAAGAGAATTTCCAAACAAATGGGTTTACAGGTTGAAGGAAGAAGATGGAGGCAAGAAAATATATAAGGTTAGACTCCTGGTAAAAAGTTTTACACAGAAAAAAGGTATAGAATTTGATGAAATATTTTCTCTGGTTGTAAAGATGATTTCTATTAGAACTATTGTATGTCTTGTGGCTATGGAAGACTTGCATCTTGAATA
The DNA here is from genome assembly GCA_007115665.2 of Sequoiadendron giganteum. NCBI lineage: Eukaryota > Viridiplantae > Streptophyta > Pinopsida > Cupressales > Cupressaceae > Sequoiadendron > Sequoiadendron giganteum. Next base: position 519,321,913 of record CM021109.1, read on the forward strand.
GCTAGATGTGAAAAAAAAAACTTCTCCATGGGGATTTGGAGGAGGTAATATACATGCAACAACCACAGGGATATGAGGTCAAGGTTAAGGAGGAATTTACGTGCAGGTTAAAGAGGAGTTTGTATGGCCTGAAGCAAGCACCTCGATAATGGTATTTGAAATTTGATAGTTTTATGGCTGAACAAGGTTACAAAAGATGTCATTTTGATTATTGTGCTTATTTTAATAAATTGGGTAATGACAACTATATTATCCTATTGCTTTATGTTGATGACATGCTTATTGTCAAGTCTAACATGCAACATATTAATGAAATTAAGTAGAAGTTCACAAATTCATTTTCTATGAAGGATTTGAACGCAAAAAAATAAAAAATCCTTGGTATGAGGATCACACAGGATAGGACAAACAAAAAATTATTTTTGTCTCAAAGTGAGTATGTAGAGAAGGTGTTGAAAAGGTTTACCATGTAGAATGCAAAAGCAGTTAGTACACCTTTTCCTAGTCATTTTAAGTTGACTAAGGAGATGTGTCCAAAGACACAAGAGGAGGAAGATAAACTGTCTAAGATACCATATGCATTAGCAGTTGGTCTAGGTTGATGTATGCAACGATATGCACAAGGTAGGATATTGCACATTTAGTGGGAGTTGTGAGAAGGTATATGAGAAATCCAAGAATGAAACATTGGAATGCGGTAAAATGGATTCTCCAATATTTAAGAGGTACTAATTCAAAGAAACAATGTTTTGGAGGAACAAATTCTTATCTAAAAGGATATGCTGATTCTAATATGATAGGTGATATTGATAGCAAGAGGAGTACTATAGGGTATGTTTTTATTGTATAAGGTAATACAGTCAGTTGGATTTCAAGGTTGAAAAAGGTTGTTGCACTTTCAACACTGAAGCTGTGTATGTTGCTACTACAGAAGCTAGCAAGGAGATGATTTGGTTACAACATTTTCTAGAGGAATTGGGATAATGACAAGAAGATAGACCTTTTTACACTGATAGCTAGAGTGCCATTCATCTTGCTAAGAATTCAGCTCTGCATTCAAAAACTAAGTACATACAACTCATATACCACTTCATCTGGTCAGTTTTGGAGGATGGATAGTTGAAGCTGGAAAAAATTCACACAAGTGAGAATCCTATAGATATGTTCACAAAGGCAGTTATATGGGAGAAATTGATTTCCTCACTCGTTTTCATTGGCCTTCATGATCGATAATGGTGGACATAAGAAACTAGCCAGACCTATAATCCAGTGGGAGTTGCAAGTGTAGTGATGTCGTCAAGGATCAGTCTCCAAGTGGGAGATTTTTTGGTGTGGAGCCTAATCATTCTCTAAGTGGGATATTGTTGGTATGTGGTGATTGATCATGCAAATACTATACACTCTTTGTGTATCCTTGTTGGGGTTCAAGGCTGGGCTGGGCCCCGAATGGGGGTTTGAGGTTGTAGCCCCCATTTTTTTTCCCCTTTTTTGCACGTCAAGGGGTCGATAGTTAATCTTTTTTAACCGAAAAATGAAAAAAAACTCTATAAAACCCTAATTCTAGAAGCTTCCAAAAATCTTGTTATAAGCGGTTGCAATGTAAGTTGCGGAATAGGATTCATGAGATTGTAATCTATTTTGCACTGGACAATAAAATCATTGCATGCCTAAGATTCTATGGATGTAGCCCATGTTGGGTGAACCATGTTAAAATTTTGTGCTGATCTCTTTTGTGTTATTCTTCATTGTTATTTCTATGTTATTTAATCTGCATAATATTATTAATGTTTATAACTCCAATCTACCTAAACCCTAACACCTCTCATATTTTTCATAATAAATCAAACTTGAATATATACGGAAACCAACCAAAATGTTAATTAGGTCAACCTAATTGCATGAATCGTGTACCACATAACCTATCAAATTAAAAATTTAAAACAAACGTCTTTCAAAGTAAACCAAAAAATATACACTTCCAAAATAGGTCGGCATGACCTATAATCACTCCCATAAATCTGCTCCTTACATAATTTTGTAAGAAAGGGGGACCAACCACTTCCAGGCCCCAGGTCAGGAAAGGCCAAGAGCAGAAAGGCTGCCCTAACTTACCTCAATTAAAAGGAAGGTTAGGATAGGTGGGATGATAGTGATGAGAATGATGAGGACTAGGGGTCCTTTGATCACTCTACAAACTCGAGGGTTGGAAAGAGACTAGATGAGTCAACTTTAAGATTCAACTCTCTCTCAAGTAGCTATGTGTCTAAGGATAGAAGCGCGGTTTTGGGATGATAGTGCGGTGCGCTAGCGTCTCACAGTTGCGTTGGCATCTGTATAGCCAAGAAACTAGAGAGACAAGGTTTGACTTCTGAAAGGTAGACTAACACCCTAGTTTAAAAGCTTCTAGAATGATAGAGCAAGATTAAGAAGTGTGAAATGAATAGACGAACATGATAAAGGAAATATATTACCGCAAGGGTGACGAAGATGATCTCGCATAATAATCTCCTTGCCAGGTTGCTCCAAGATCTCTCCACCTGCACACAACAAAGAGGTAAACTATTGGGGGGCTATTTAGGGGCCTGCCTTAGTCAGACCCCCGTTTTGGTGTTTCCACCTCCATGAACAACCAAGGTTGCAATGATAGGAATAATGATAAAGAAGGGAAATACAAGCTACATAAACAAAAGACACTATAAAAAAATATGTGCTTACTCAACCAAGGTGACAGAGAAGATAAGAGGAGCTTACCACCTCTGTCCAAAGCACTCAAGGCTTGTGGAGGAGAGAATGAGAGGAACTCAAGCCTCTGCTGCAATGGTGTTGTCTTGTACTTGCACTATCAGAGTGATGAAGTAGTGGATTGCTGCAATGAAGTGTGAAGTGCTGCTACAAAGCTTGGAAATGGATGATCAAATGTGTGGGAGAAATGACCAAAAGATGAGAATGGAAGAATGGAATGAGAATATGAAGAAAGAAGGTGAAAAATGGCCATATTCAGGTTGACCAACCGAAGAGGGGCGTTACACTTTGACCTCAAATTGGAAATGTAACATCTCTATAGTCTCCAACTGCACGAATCTACCGGGGACATAAGCACACCACATGGATGTCTGCATGCCGCATAGGCATCCTTGACAAAAACGCCTCCACCGACACACAAATAGGGCATGAAGTGTGATGCAAGCAGTGGGATTAAGTGAAATTAAACCTCTGCTTTAGGTTTTCTAGAGTGCAAGGAGGTAAAAAGGAATCTACATTAGGGGTCCAAATTCACGCTTATATATTTTTCCCCCACTTTAGTGAGCACGAGTACTGATGAGTGCTTTGGTAAAGTAGAGTATTAAGAAGTAACAAGGTAATGTATGCTTGAACCGACAAGGAGGCAGAGCACGGTCTGGCGAACTCAGAAGTGCAGGAAGAGACTTCATAGTTTCGTAGAACTAGAAAGATGAAGTACGAAAGCACCTCACAGGCTATGGTCCTAAAAGGGAGGTATCCTTAAAGAAATCTCACATGAAGGAAAATAGCAAGAGCACCGTACAGAACCATAGACCTATAAGGGAGGTATCCCCCAATAACTCTCACATGAGGGAGACCGAGAAAAGGGGGACTCTGCAAAGTCAGAGAGGGAAAAATGTTTACCTGCAGATAGAACACGCCAAGAAGTGACCATGTAGGCCTATGAATGCGCAGTCATGCAGACCATCGCTAAGTTGTAAGACTTTCAAAGGGCTCCCTTGGGAACCCTTCAAAATGAAGGAGGGTCCACTCAAGGGACGCGTTGTTTGAGAGGTGAAGTCTAGTCGAGCTTCCCCCAAGCTAGATGTAAGGATGTGAAGTAGGTCTAGTCAGGCTTCCCCCGAACTAGATGCGAAGATGTGATACCAGTTTAGTTGGGCTGCCCTCGAGCTAGAAGCCATAGAAATTTGTCGAATTTTTTTGAAGGAGTCCCTCAGGAACTCAATGTGGAGAGGAGGGGCCCACTCAAGGGACACATTTGTTCAAAAGCTAATGTCTTCTTTCTCGAATCAATTCATCATCAAGGAATCCTTTCAAAAGATGTTCACTTCATCAAGGAATTAGAAAGGAAGGATATGTGCCCATGCAAGGGGAAGATCAATATTGTTCCCACTTTGGAGGAAGGTTCCCAACTCCTTTCTTTACGAACCCATGATGAAGGAAACATGTTTCGTTAGGGTTTTGAGTTAAGAATGAAATTCTATCAAAGAAATGTGTGAGGGGTCTTTGAGAAAAGATTCGTTGGCCACGAATGTGTTTTCTAAAGACCATGTAATGTAGAAGTAGCGTTGTCACACATAAGAGGGACAAATCCAACAAAGAAGAGATAACGATAAAGAGAGAGTAAAAGAAAAAGGGAAGACACACCAAGGGCACAGGGGGATCTGGTTTCGTGGGGTTAGATTTGCCTTTATTTATATATATTAGGTAACCATGGTAAGAGGTTAAATATCATCAATCCCCAACTAGATCAGGAAGAATGCATGAAAGACAAAGTAAAAATAAAAAATTGGGTCAACATGGAAGGAAGCCTAAATGCTCCTGACGCTTTGCATCATCCCCAATTTACTGAAAGTCAATCACAAATATGGAAGAGTGAAGATACATATAGAGGAAGGTGTACAAAAAAAACACCACACTTCTTTCCAAGAACCAACAGGGGTGACAAGGGTCATCCATGAACATGTAGCATGATCATGGGGGAACACATGTTACAACACACACACATCTAATCTAAAGATCAAGAAGAGGGTCTCTCCCTAACACTGGTCAACCAAGAGGTCATTAGCCTCCCATTCTATATCATTGTAGGAAGGATGATGAGCCTACAATGGTGTAATTTTAAGGGGAGGAGCTTACGATCCTCCCACAACAAGGGCCAAGGTAGAGGGACCTGTGAGGTCCCTATCACTCAATTATTATGGATCCAAGGTCAACGAATTCATGAAGATCGATGACAAGGTATAAACTACATCCACCAAGTTAAACATACACTTAATGGGGGTGCCATGTTTTTCCTTGGTATATGGGGGATTTTGCACCCGAGGTTCACTGCTAGGCTCACCAAGACACTCAAGAGCGGTGACAAAATCAGGGGAGGCTGGAGTTGGTTTTGTCACTAGGATAGAACAAGTCAGTGCGGGGCCACCTTTTTGAAGAGGTGGGCTCTTCTTACGTCCTCCATTGCTGGAGGGACCATGCTCTACCTTCTTCTTCGTCAGAGGAGGTGAACTTCCCATAGATGAAGTGAGGAGGGTTGAGGGAGAAGAGGAAAGAACCATAATAGATACAACCAAAGTATTAACCATATCTATAAGCTTTGGGAAGGGTGAGACATTTGGGATGGAAGTCAACAAGGGAGGATCCACATAAGGAGCAATAAACACTTGCACCTTTCCAGGTGCATGTGTGCTTACAGCGGGAGCTGAAAGAGATTCATAACTAGCTAGATTAGAGATAGAAGAGGGGAAAGAGGAGGACACAACATGAGGTTTTGTCTTCTCTTCCTCCTTCTTCTATGAGAAGGCTTGCTCAACTAAAAGGGCCTTTCATCGACACTTACGCTCATGTGAAAGGCAGTTTGTATGACTCTTCAAACTAGAAGCCGGATCTTGTGAAGGGACAAAAGGCTCCTGCTCTGCCATGGGAGTGTCCTCCAAGGTTGTTTCCAATGAAAGGATAGACTCTTGAACTGGAGAAGAAGGAGAAGGTTTAGAAGTGGCAGGGGGAACTGACTCCAGTGCCTCGACAGCTGGTCTCTTTCCTCTTTGGGGAACAAGAAGAGGTCATGGGGAAAAATCTCTTCGCGAGTCTTTCTTTTTTCCATATAAGTAGTACCAAGGTCTAGGATACCCATTAGGGAGATCTGATATCATAATATTGGATTTTTTCAAAGGAGGCATCACCAAGCTTAGCGCGTAGAGCCTAGGCTTGTTCATCCAATACTCCTCCCAAGAGAGGGGAGTAGACGAGTCTGCCCAAGAGGGAGTGAGCTTCTCCTTTCCTTTTCGAGAGGAGGAGGCACCTGGCTTCTCTGTTATAAGAAGGGTCAATTTTGGCTATCCCTTGCCCCCACTTTTGAATTTCACATAGTTCTTGTAAAGTAGATCCATTCTTTGTGGGAGTGGACTAACTGGAGTGGGCCAAAAGTGATCCAGGAGTATCCCCCATGAGATACCATAGGCTCATATCCAGTATTATGCACTATGTGCACGATGTATTCATGGGAAAATATAAGGCAATTATGAATTATAGAGGTGATCCCATTCATGGAAGCTAGCCAAGGTATTCCTAGCTTAACTCTGAATAGGTCTGACTTGGGGATAACATTGAAGACCACATCTACATTCCTAGGTCCAACTAGGATAGACAATGTTATTGATCCATAAGGTTTAAGATAAATTCCATCATGCGTGTGGATGATGGACTTTGTTTTTTCATATTCCTCCCTTTTCAGGGAGTTCAAGAGTAATGTCTCCTCTGTGATGAAACTCACTCTACTCGCAGGGTTGAATAAGACCCCTGTCACAATGTTTCCATTGAGGTGAGTAGGAATGTAAAGTGGGGAAGGTTTTTCATTTGCTAGCACATCTTGTGAGGTGAATGTCACCTCCAACAAGCTAGTCGCAAGATGAGGAGAGGGAGTAACAGTGACCATGTTAACATATTCCTCAGGATAAGAACAAAATCAGAGGGATCAATAATCATGTTAGCAAAATGTGACGGAAATGGGTCCTTGTATATCTGCAATTCACTATTAGCTTTCACCACTGATTTTTTCATCTTTTGTTTGTTCTCATCAAGGTGGATAGTATCTTCCTCGATGTGATCTTGTATCTCATGATGCAGGCACATACAATGTTCGGTATTGTGTCTATTAACTTGATGGTACTAACAATATGTGTTTTCTTCATACCAATTAGGATACAGTTCCCTAATTGGTTTAGGGGGTGTCAAGGTAAGAATATTATCTTTCACCAACTTATGTAGGATGGAATAATAGAATTATGATAGCTTCGTAAAATTTCGGTCACTTCTGAGGTCATTGTTATCCACAATGGCTACTACATTCCAACGACTTTACCCTTTCTAGAGATTGATATGATAGACTTCCCTTTAGGATAGGAGTGCGAGGAGGAACCCCCAAACTGAACCACCGTCTATTGGTACTCTTGTAAGCCCCTTTTAGAAATTGACCTAATTCCCATTGAATACACAATTTGAAAAGATGGTAAAAACCTTAATTATGTGCACAGTCAACTTCAAATGCTCCACAAACTTCCCCAACTTAATATTTTCCACTAGTTCTTTTACCAATAGGCTAACTATGTCAGCCTACATCTTATATCCATGTGCTAAACCATCAACACCATTTCTCTGGTAGGGGATAAAAGATCTATTAATTCTCCCCCTAAGCCAAAGCTTTCTACTTAGTTTTTAGAGGAAAAATATGCACTAGATGTTGGTAAAAGCTTAGGCTTAATCTCACTATCTTCATTCTTTGTCCAAATCTTATCCATCTCTTTCTTCATCTCTATTAGATCATCCTTTTTCACCAGATCATTCTTCTTTACCAGATTTTTCTTCTTCACATTATTGCTTCTACAAAATTTGGAAATAGGCCCTAGTCTATTGCAATTGTAATAACTCACAATATTTTGAGTAGGCTTACTTCCACCCATTATGGATTTGCATTGATTAACTTTGTGCCCAAATCCATTGCATGCATAATAGTAGCCATTGAAATACTGAAACATCATACCATTATTATACCCATTCATCATTTGATTTCTACATTCGCTAGTCTTATGATTGAATATTTTGCATGTAAAGAGCTAATCAAGAAAATATTGAACATTCTAATTCATCTCGCTTCTACATTCCATAGCCTTATGTCCAAATCTATTGTAGCAATAACATAAACCATTAAAATATGGGTACCTTTGTGTATTTGGTTGTTTGATAGGTGGTCTTTTGAAGTCTTTGATTTTAGACCTACTTGCGATTATTATTCTTGTCCTCAATCTTCTTTTGTTCATTGTCCTTTTTAGTCTAATTTGGAGTTTGATATGTCTTTGATATTTCACCTTTCTCAAACCCTAATCCTTCTTTTTCTTTAGATCCTTTATGGTTTGCAATCATTTCATCAAGTTTTTTAGAGCTCATCTTGATTTTTTCTTCATGAATCTTTTCTTTTTCAAGGTCTGATATCAAGGTCACAACTTCTTCAAGTTTAGAATATTCTTCAGATTTTATTTTCACCTTTGCATTCAAACATTCTTCAATTCTTTTTCCTTCTTCAACTTGCACTTTTAGGCTGGTAATTGTTTCATTAGCTTGCTTCAATTGCTCATTATCTCCTTATGTCTTTCTTTGGACTTATTGATTTTCTATCTCAACTTTCTGATGCATTCATCTTCTTCTTTGATATTTTCCTTCAGATCTTTGTTTTTAGTTTCAATCCTTTTCAGATCTTCAAGTGTTATTCTGAGTTATCCATTCATATCAACCATGCAATATTCTTATGTGAATCCAACATCAGGAATTTATTCTAGAGTATTAGGATATCTTCTAAGATCCATGTGTTCAACCTCCAAGATCTTTTGCAAGCGGTTAAGCTTCTTCCAAGGAAGTAAGCTCTGATACCAATTGTTGAACACCCAGAATACTGAGAGGGGGGGTGAATCAGTATTCTCTCAAACCACTTTAATATTTAAAAATTCATTCTACATAACTTATTAAACTAGCAACAAGAAAGGAAAGAATGAAAGAAACCTTTAAAGCACATAACACATGAACAATAACATGGGCCCTTATCCTTCCTAAATTATGTCCCCTTAGAAGAGGATGATGAATCTGAGGACTCCTTTTGCTGCTCATAAGATTTAGAATCCTTTTGTTTCTATTTCTTTCCTTTTCCTATAGAAGCCTTTAGATCTATGGGCTCTTGTGATGCAATAAGTGCCTGTGATGAAGATGGCTTGAATTTTCCCATATTGGCCAACTTGGCTTGCTCTCAAGTGAGAGAAGCTGCAAAATCATCAAAAGAAGGCATAGTAAATCAAGTACCAAGTGCATCTCTAGTAGCATAAAAGGTAGAAACAAAAACTGAATAATCTGGTCCAAACTTAGAAAGAATGGACAATATCAACTAAGAGTCTTCCTTCTGAACACCACATTGTGACAACTGCAATCTAAGAGACTTGAGTTTGGTGAAAAACTCTTGGATACTGTAAAAATCCCTAGGATTTAAGCCAATAAGCTCAATCTCTAACTGAAACCCTCTCATAGTATCCTGCTTCCCAAACAAAGACTGCAAAGTAGTCCAAACCTCATGGGGTGTAGTGCAAGACTCAATGTGAAAAATAAGGTCAGAAGAAAGAGATAGATATAATGTACCATAAGCTTCATCACACGTATTAAACCACTTTCTCTTTTCAACAACACCTGTAGGCTCAATTTTTGTGCCCATGGTTGCCCTATACAACTCTTTGTGTTTCAAGTGAATCTCCATTTATTTTTTCCAACCAAAATAGTTGAATGGAGTAAGGGGTGCAATTTTATGTGTATCCATGACAGAAAAATAAATATATACTCTCAAATAACAAGACAATGCTCATTGATCTCAAAAAAAACTTGATTGCACGCTTCCCAAGAAAATAATTAAAAAGGTAAAGGCTGAAATCAAACAGAAATATCAGATACCTGGTAAAAAAAACTAGAAAAAAGGTCTGAGATCTATGTAGAGCACTGAACCAGCTTTCCGATGCCTATTTGTTTTCGCAAAACTGAGTCCGGACGCAAAAGATATGCCTCCCGGAGTGAAAATAACTTCTGGCTTTGATAGGCGAAAAAGGCACCAAAATAGAAAAATCAAAAAATCTAACCTCCATCACTGCGAAGAGTGTCAAATCAGCTTTCTGTAGATATTTTGTTTTAAAAAAACGGCCTCCGTTTGCAAAAGTTATTAGAAAACGAAAAAAAGGCCTGTAAAAGGCACTTTTAAAGCTAACTAGGTGCAAAATTTTGACACCTTCTTCTTCAGCTCTCGGTCCTGCATGTGACCTATCGTCGGTGTTGGGGGCTAAATCGGCTGGCACCTAGTCACAGATGTGACTGCTGGCTGGGGGCTCCAAAGTCCGCAGGGGCTTAGTCGAGCGGCGACGGGGGCCTGAGCGGAGCGGTCGACCGACACGCGGGTGTAGAAGCCGGTGGTGGGTTGGCTGAGTGCCAGTGGCCGCCAGGTGGCTGGTGGCCACTTGGTGGTGTAGGTCAAATGCTCTGGATATGGTTTTCCAACCACGTTTTTATTTTTATTTATTTTTCGCTACGGTCTGCGTGCTGGGGAGGCCGTACGACTTCCTTGGCAAAAAAATTTACCCCTTTTTTTAACATATCCAAAATCGACAAAATGAAAGGTGTTTCTATGGTTTTGGGCGCTCTGAACATGATGGTGACATCTGTTTGGCCCAAAAATATGCAAAAAAAATTCCTACCCCCAGATGCACAAAAGATCAGCCTGGCTTGAAACCCTTGCAGAGAAAAAGATGTGAGAGAATATCTTCAAATCACGAACAAGCAACCATAGGTCTGGAGCTCTGATACCATGTAGAAGTTGATAAATCTCAACTTCACAGTCCCCAAGAATCACCTACAAGCAATCACCTATCACATGCAATAGATATTCAGAACAAACAAGAGGATGTTTTGTAAACCCTTAGAGAAAATATGTGCAAGCTACAACCAAAATAATATTATAGAATGATCTATTAGATAATTTACAAAGAGTACATATGTTTGATTATATAGGCAAGTGCTAAACCTAGAATTCAAAGGATGTTGCCAAGTGTTCAAATCACACTTCATGTGACAACAAGAAACCCTAACCAACTACCTAGGGAATGATAACAAGATGGAGATAAGTTCTAGAAAAGACAACTCATCTTTCTAGAAGGGAATCTTATCTCAACAAATTTATTAAATGATTAAATGCAACCTAGGACTAATATGATTAATTAAGACCTAAGTTAACTTATGCTAGTGTAATAATTAATTAACTACACTAACACATAATACCCCAAATATATTAGGTCAGCACTACTAGTGACCTAACATCAAAATTCACCAACAAAACAACCACAAACTAAAATGCAATGCTTAAAAATTCATGCCACTTGGAACAAAGGTGCACTTGATACCTATCAACACTTCCAAAAATCCACAAGACCAAATAAACTTCTGCACTGAAGTGAAGATTGATCAAAACATATATTCTATACTAGTAACCATTGTCACTTGCGAACTAGATATTCTATCAATCATAACTTCTACACCAAAGGACAAAACAATGTAAAAGATTGGATTTAGAATCCTCTAACACACAACAAAATTTCATTAGAATCATAGATCAAGATTCCTAAAGGCATATCAATGCAAACCAAAATATCAGATTTCTTGTACACTAAAAATACTATTCTAACACTTAGCCAATTTTCCACTTCAATTATCTGCACTAGATCAAACCTTCTTGCAATTATACATTGGATTATCATATATATACAAACTCATGCTTCAACAAATGATCTGAACATTAATCTCCATACAATTTTGACATCAGTGAAAACATTACGTACTATGTATTTAAGAGTTGGTGTGTTGGATTGTGGTATAGTAGAAGTTGCATTCACCAGTGTGTGACTGTGCATTGTAGAGGTGTTTGGGAGAAATATTTTTTCTCCGCGTTTCTCCACAGTTATGTTTCAGGTCTTTCAATTTTGAATGTGTGTTGATGGTGTTGTTAGTTTACCTCAATCAAGAGGATTTGAGGTTTGGTGCTTTGAAAGATTATTTTTCAAGTAACAATGTATGGTAGAGTTGTCTAAGTGTACTAGGCTTGTACATTGTTCACGTGGAAGTTGTTGCGAATAAGTTTGTTGGATTTATAGGTGTTTGAGGAATATTCTAGATCATGTTCAAGTTTGGAGTGTGGTTTACAAGTCATCCTTGGGTTTGAGGAAGTGTGCACTTCAAACTTTAATGGTGCTTTCATGGATAATGACCAACTTGGTGTTTACGCTACATGCAAAGGATAAATATTGTTTAAGGAAGCGTGTGGTTAAGTGGTGTTGTTGACTTGGGACAAAATTAAGTTTTGATGTGGTATGCATTCACTTCTATCTACCATGGAAGTGTTTTGAAGCCAACCTAATTTAAATTTGCATGTTTAAGGCACATAGCTGATCTTGGTGAGGGTTTCAAGGTTGAATATGGTATAAGTATGAGTTGAGTTGTTGAGAGATGCAAAGTTGGATGTGTGAGATGCGAATGGTGCAAAATATAGTGTAGTAGAGTGTGAAATTGAGAAGTGTAGTGCGATATTTCAAGTGTTAGTTTACTAGATGTAGTGAGAAGAAGGTGTCTACAAGTCTTCAATCAAACTGCGAAGGTGTTGATGTCATTGTGATTGATTCCTTGTTGCATTGATATACTTTTCTCTATGTAACATTAATTCTCTATTTCTTTTCTATTCTGACAACGATTCTTTTTTCTTTGGGCAATGAACCCTCTAGCATGAGCCCTATTGTATTTAGTGTTGATATAACTTAAATTGTGAGCTAATACTCACTATGGTTTTTCCCTTCTTTGGTTTTCCATCCAAATCTGGTGCTCTCTTGTGTATGGTGTTGATTTTCGTAAGTTTCTATCATTTTCTTTTCATGCTAATTCATCATAATAGATTGTAGGGTTTAATGAATGAATGTGGATCCAAATGTTAATAAGGGTTTTGAAGTTTTAAGTTACAACTGATTCAACCCCCCTCTTAGTTGTCTTGTGCATTTCAACACTCACAATATGCTATCATCCATGGCTAAGAGCTAATCCTCTTGAGGGTAAAATCTATGATTTATGCACTTTCTATTTTTGTGTATTAGAGATATTAATTCTATCATTCATTCTTATAATTAAGTGGTCTTTTTATTATTTTCATTAGTAGTTTAGTGTTTATTTGATCAAATTGTGAAAATATTCTTCATTCTTTATTTCATCACCCGAGCTTTGATCCTTGAGGTAATCAAGGGCTATTTTCTCTTGAGGACCCTGTAGTCTTGAAGGTAGTGAATCCCCTCTATTACATTTACATATTCCTTTTAGGACTTGGGAGATAGCTTGCATACACCTTTTATTTTGTTAATTCCTAAGAGGAGGAAAATTGTTTGATGATCATGGACCATATTTTATATCCAATTTAAGGCATCTAATATTAGATCTCTTTGGGGGGCTACTTAGTCCTCTTTTATCTCTCTATTTTAGGGGGGTGTTCTTTATCTATTTGTGGGGTACTTTTTATTATTTGGGTGGATTTTATATATACATGGGTACCTAACATGGCCTAATTTATCAAGACCCATCATATTTACATCCTCCTAAGCTATGCCTAAGAGGGGTGTTGGTTTAGGTTTTTATTTTTCCTTAGTCATAGGTTTTTCATACACTTTTATTAATATTTTTAGGATAATAAATTGAGTTTATTATTGAATAACTAGGAGATAAGGTGATGAGGTGTCCCCATCTTTAAAGGGTGAAGTGTTTACCACTTTTTTGTGGTTATTGTTGGTCAATTCCTATTTGTTTATTTTCCTCCTACATCTAAGCTCCTTAGTTCTATATAAGCTCACTATCTATATTGTATTTTTTATCTTATAAGTTCTTAATATAGGTATCTCATTCTGACATTGCATATCTCTCAGAGTTGGTGGTTTTCATTGTTTATGTTTTTCTAGTTTATGTAGCTTAGAATTTCTCTTATAAATTTCCTTGAGTTATCAATCTATTTTATATTTCTAACAATAATTTTCTAACTTATGATAGTGGAATAAAAAATGGATGATGGAAAACAAGGATGGCAATAGTAAAAGGAAAATAAAAAATGCAATAAATGGTAATGTGTTCTTTCAAGGAATTCAATATTAGGATTTTGAATCAATGGATTTTATGGTAATTTCCAATGTTTATTCAAGGATTTTCTTGTACAATATTCTTTGTATGCTAGCTTGGTGTATGGATGAAACACAAATTGGCATGAATAATAAAAATAGATAATAATAATGAGTCAAGTGATATGAGGTCATGGTTAGGATGAAGTAGAATTGATTACCATGAATTGTTTCAAGGTTTTTATTATATTTTTCTTTCAACTTTTGATAGATTATGGAAAATAATCAATCATGTGGGGACTAGAATATGGATATGTGGAGGGAGATATAATTTTTCATATATGTACTTCTCAAGTCATAAGTACTAATAAAATTTGGAGAAAGGAACCCTTTCTCAATGCTCCTCAAAGAATGATCCAAAATGGACAAATAAGTGGGGATTAATAATAGTAAAGAAAGGGATTTTATAATAATCCTCAAACTTAGTAGAGTTATTGATTTTATCTTTTTGATAATGCCTTTGAGTTGCTTGGATATGGTTGTGAATTTTGTCTCTCAAACTTATAGGCTTTGTTTTTAATTGTATTTTTCTTTATTATTTACCTTTATTCTTTTTCCTTGCTTCTTACTTTTATTTTATTTTTGGATGCCATCCCTATGACCTAACCTAATTAAAATAGTAACATGAAAGGGATAATAAATAAGGATTAGATTATAAATAATGTTTTTTATTTTGCATTCCTTTAAATTTTATCTCTATACAAGTAAGGAAGGATTTAAGAGAAGGTTTTCATTGATTAATTTCTAGGATTCACATATATTTTTTAGATACTAAGGTGAAAAAAAAAGTGTTCATGGTATGGACAAAGCTTAGAATATGGGTAAGAGAGAAATTGAATGGATAAATATAATGAAATATGAAGGGATCAATATCTAAAATTTTGTATGATTAGGATATGAAACACATGGAAAGCATCAAGTGGTGAGTGGCAAATTGGTTCAAGGATGCTTGTGGTAATGGAGTGGATAATGGAATGTAAGGGCAAGAAAACATATTTTTTGCAAATGGAATTAGATGAATACTTATCTATTTCTAGTGTATAAAATGTAGAGTAAAAAAATGTATTCCTTTACATTTTCACACTATGTTTGGGTCCCTTAATTAAATTGGACTTAGTTAAGCTTCTAATTTCTTAAATTATACATTCCTAAGCCTTATTATGTTGAAAACAAGACAACTGAGAGGGGGGTGAATTAGATGTAACCTAAAACTTCAAATCCATTATTAACATTCATATCCACATTCATTCATTAAACCCTTAAGTTTGTTATGATGAATTAGCATGAAAAGAAAATAAAAAAAACTTGAAAAACTCAACACCAAACAAAAGAGAGCACCAAATTTATGTGGAAAACCAAAGGAGGGAAAAACCACAATGAGGATTAGCTCACAATATAAGTAATATCAACATCGAATACAATAGGGCTCACTTCTAGAATGAAAAGAAGATAGAGAAGAAATGTTACACAAAGAAAATGATCTCAATGCAATAGAAAATCCACCACAATAGCTCCAACACTTCCCTAGTTTGTTTGAATGATTTTAGACTCCTTCTACTCATTGCATCTGGTAATCCAACACTTGAAATTTCACATTGATATGCTCAATTTCACACTCTAAAACTATGAGATTCACATCACACACATCTATTTTCATCTATCTTGTCCTCCTTCAACAACTTAACTCATACTTATACTATCCACAACTTGAAAAATATCTTCAAGTCAGCCACACACGCCTCACACTTACAAATTCAAAAATAATTCACCACTAAACATTCCCATGATGGATAAAAATGAAAGTGGACCACAATACAACATATCTTGGACCCAAATTAACTCTCAAACACCATGCTACACCTTAATTAATACTTAAATTCCTTCGCATGTAGTGTAAACATCGAGGTCAGTCATTACCCATGTAAAAACCATTAATCAATTAAGTACACACTTCCTCAAACCTAAAGATGACTTGAAAACCACATAACATGCTTCTAGACAATCCGAAAAAATCCACGATCCAACAAATTCTTTGCACCAACTTGCACTAGTAAAACACATTCATCCTAAACACCCAATTTACCTTCCATGCACATTGGCATATGGAACTCACTCTATACTTCACCAAATCATGAACACACTTGAATTATGAAAGATATAAGAAATATGAACAACTCCCCAAATCCACAATACCAAACATCATCTCGCAGAGAAATATAGAGAAAATGCATTTCTCCCAGACACCACTGCAAACTCAGTTCACATACTGGTGAACATATCTCTCTGCACATCAATCTAGAAGCCCATATTTTGGATATAGAATCTCTGAACACATCTAATCAACACATATAAACCACACGGGCATATCTTCAACCTATAAAAATGCGGAGAAAAACCAAAACATCTCTTTGTAACCCAAAACAACATTGCAAAACATTGTTTCCTCTTTTTATCAAATTTTCTCAAAGGCACCTGGAAACCAAGCACTAGAGACATATCCACATCATATTCAACACTAGTAAAACCTTAGAAAAAATATTATCAAAGAAACACTAGAGGTTAACACCAATATCTTAACTGATGACAACATAACGCAAAAAATCAAAGAATAAACAACACCAACTATTCATCTTCAACACCAATCTCCCTCAACACATATAGTTGAAATTAATGACAACACAAGCTTGTTGGAATTAATGACAACACCAACTATTCATACTTGAAACATATTTTTCCTATTTTTTGAAAGGGAAACCGACATTAAACAAATTCTAACATTATTTTAATCACTTTAGAAATTGTGTGTCCTAGATTTAGGTCCTCCTTAAGTGCTAAGACCCAATTTTTAATATATATTTTGGAAATATTTTAATGATTCAAATTCAAGTTTCAAATGTCAGCTTATGGAATCTAATTTTTGGGAAATTAGATAAACACCTATAAATACCTAGTTATTTTATCAATTAAAATCATCTAGCGTTAAGGAAACTTTCACAAGAGCAAATATTATTGTCAAGAACATTGAAGAGCATATTTATCAAGAATATATAGTAGAAATCAAGATCATATCATCATGTTAAAGTTATGTGTGCTCATGTTATGTTTTGGAGCTAACATTGTGATGTAGGTTTCAAGCATTCAAACATCAAATCAAGAAATCATTCAAGCCAATTCATGCAAGATCCAATCCTTAGAGAGATGTGTTGGACTTCAATCCTCTAAGGGAAGCCATTGAGGTTTTGGTGAGTTGTGACATAGATTTTTTCATTCATCAATCCTTTTCATGAGTCATTATCTTTCATTATCAAGGTTTAATTACCAAAATGGGGTTTGACCAAGGCAACCCCCTATTCACCATAAACAAAAAAAATCCCTCTCTTTGTGTTTGCAAATTTGTAGGTGAAGAAGGAATAAAATTGGATCAAAAGTGCAATTTTATAAAGTTGTCATCAAAGTTGTCAAGCCATTGAAAATAATTTCCATATTTTATTTTCGATTTTCTAATAGTGGAATCGAAAGGAATTGGGAGTGCAGATCCAAGTTCAAAGAACTGTGAAAACATATTTTGGAACCCTTCTAAGAGACCCATTTTCCCTAGGGTGAATATTTCCTAGTAGGACACTCAACAACCACTCTTGGTGATAGGTGCACATCGATTCCCCTTCTTATATATGCTAGAAGATTGTTGTTTTTGTTTATGCTATGCTTTAAATATGGATTTTAATTTTTATGTCACACAATTGATCTCACTGGGTATTTTATTTTCATCTCCCCAAAGTGCATTTTAGTCATATTTATCATTTTCTATCATAAGAGAAAAAGTAGATCCCCTAATACAGTTGACTCATCTAAAGGTTGAAAGTCAATCCTACCTTTAGAAGATATCATGAATTAGAGGAAAGATAGGTACATCATCCTTATTCATCCCATTTTGACCACCCTCTATTTCATTTTGATAAACCTATTTTTCTTTATTTCATAATTTGGAGGTCCTGCAAACCCTAGATCTAGGATTTTACATTAGTTTGTATTTACATCTCATTTAGGGTTTTCAAAATTGCATTAAGTTTCATTTCATTTAGGGGTTTTAAATTTGTATTTTGCATTATTTAAAACTTTAAAAATTTAAAAATTGGCATACATTTTGCATCCTTTTGATATAATAGTTTGTATATTAGTGTTTTTCATTCATTTACATCATAAACTTGAAACAACATTGCATCTAGAAAATTATCATTTTTCTTGTTGTTTGTCATCAAATTACACTTGCATTTCATCATAATTTTTTGAAAATCTGTAACTGAAAGTGTTTGTTTAAAACCTAAATCAAAGACCTTAAATATCAACTCAGAAACTTATAACTTAATCTTTTCAATCCATGTGCAAAGACCCATTCACCCTAGGGTGAATCTATACATATACAGGTCATATTTTGAATTTTTGGGAATTAATCTATCTCTATCTGCTTTGCATATTGTTTTTTTAGATCTCAGTTTCAGTTTATGAAGTTACAATTTTTTGAGATTTTTTGCATTCAAGTTAATTGGTCAAAACAAGTGCCTTATTCAAACATAAAATTTTCATTCAAAATTCATCATTTTTAGTTTCCTGCATTCAAAAATTAGAATTTTTTTGCATGCCATATCTGAAAATTGTAATATATTTTACATACTTGCATTGTCCTTCCTATTTTTGGGTGTTTTCTACAACTTTTTAGTGCTTTTTATCCATTTTGGGTGCACTTTTGGTTTGGTGAAACTTTTATGAGTATTAGAACTTGGTGTCCTATTTCTAATACTTTAGTGAGACATAGTTTGAGACTTATGACATCTCGTGTTGACACATTTTCTATGGATCTTGGGTTTTCTAACTCTTTCACTCATAGTGTTGACACTAGTCAACCCATGTTGGAATCCATACCTGAAATAACATGTGCTATTACCTCCAATCCTATTGATGTTGAAATCATTGTTGGTCATGTTCATCAAGAAAAATTACAAAAAATGGATAAAGCCTTAGAAAAACTTCAAAATATTGTGAGTTGAATATATTGTAGGTGATGTGGTTCCTATCATAGATAACATAAGGAGAATGCTTGATAATAAACTGGGAATAGAAATTGTGCAAATCTTAGCTCATATCATTAATGATCATGTCCCTACAATAATAATTATGCTCAAATTTTGGGGTACACTCAAAGTCAAGGTGGAAATAAAATTCCTCCTACAACTGTGGCCTCTATTCCTACATACACCCATTCAACTATTACTAAAACAAGACAACCAACTACCAACATCAATCCAACTTTGTGTATGTCCACTGGGAATCCTTTTAGCTTTGTGAACTCAAAAATCATATATCCTAACTCATCACCTCTCACAAACTTACAATTCACTTGTCCTCCTAACACATATACATCTCCACCTTAATTACCTCCATCTCAAAACACAACCAATGATTTCGTACCTAACCAAATTTTGCAAAATATTTCATCCCTCCAACAACAAATTTCCACATTAAACCAAAATCAAAATGGCCTACCTTCACAATATGTCAAATGAAACCCATTGGCATTGGAGATATTGAAAGCACAAATGCTACAAGGCATATAAATTCCTAGATTTGAAAAATATGGTGGTAAAGTAGATCTTAGAAACCATGTCTTAGCATACACAACCTTATGTAGTGACTTCATTTTCAAAGAAAATATCTTGGTTAAGATTTTTCCTAGATCCTTGAAAGACACAACCTTGGAATGGTTTTTCTCCCTACAAAAAAAATCAATTAGTTCATTCAATGAAACTGTTGATGCCTTCCTCAACCATTTCCATGTGCACATTGGTCCCAAGATGGCCTTACCAGATTTAATGCAATGCAAACAAAATAAATATGAAAAGGTCACTGATTTCATAGCATGATACCAATTTCTTTACGCACAAATCAACATTAAGATTCCTAATGTCGATCTTCAAAGAATGTTCATTGAAAAATTGTAAACCAATATTCAAGATAAGATTGGGATGATGAGATTCCCTTCCTTTATTGACTTGTGCATGGATCTCTATGAATATCAAAATTTGGTTAGTCATCATGGAGTAAAAACTTCCTCCAACCGTCCTAAACAAATTTGAATCCATGCTTCATAGAAATTTCCAACCATTCAAGAAATAAGATAAGGGCTTTATACAAATAAATCCGCCTCAAACAAATCAACAATTTCAATCTCAAGTAGTTGCTATATAAACAAATTCATATCAATTTAGGGACAGGAATAGAAAATTTACTCCATTACCTGATACCTTTCATTCCATCATGTTGCAACTCATGGGTAAGAACTTAATTACCTTACCTCCAGTTAGAACCCCTGATAATTATAAGCCTTTACCTCCAAACTATAATCCAAATACTTTTTGCTATTATCACCAAAAAAATGGACATGATACAGAACGATGTATGTGTCTTAAAAATATTATGCAAGAACTCATTGACTCTAATCACATCCAGATTGTTGGTGTTAATAATCAAGGAAATAAGTTTGTTGCCCCACCCAACCAAAATTTGCAAATCTTTACCAATCCAATGCCAAATCATAACATATCATTTGTTAAAGCTAGTGACACCAAGAATTATGTGATGAATGTTGATAACACATTAAATACAGATGATGATAATAAGTGATAATGAATACGATATTG
>CM021109.1:519342722-519491440 GCA_007115665.2 Sequoiadendron giganteum
CCTTGTAACACTCATGTATGTATTGTTTCCCATCAAAATAGGAGACATAGTGTGAGACTCAAAGGAACTGAACATAGACTATGTAGAAGCCATATGATGAGATGCTCCTGAATCTAGAAGCCATCTCCCTAATCCAAGACTTGAAGAAGCACAAAGAGCATGCCCCCTCATATCTGATGAAGTGTGTAAACCAGCTATGCCTGAAGAAGAAGAAGAAGAAGAAGGAGGGGAATAGATGATGCAGAATCCTAGATTACAAATCAATTGATTTTTCTAAAGAAGATTCTTCAACTCATCAATGTCCTTCTTGTAGCAATTATGTTTTGCATGTCCTTCTCTCTGCAATATGCACATGGGCCCTTATCCTTCCTAAATTATGTCCCCTTAGAAGAGGATGATGAATCTGAGGACTCCTTTTGCTGCTCATAAGATTTAGAATCCTTTTGTTTCTATTTCTTTCCTTTTCCTATAGAAGCCTTTAGATCTATGGGCTCTTGTGATGCAATAAGTGCCTGTGATGAAGATGGCTTGAATTTTCCCATATTGGCCAACTTGGCTTGCTCTCAAGTGAGAGAAGCTGCAAAATCATCAAAAGAAGGCATAGTAAATCAAGTACCAAGTGCATCTCTAGTAGCATAAAAGGTAGAAACAAAAACTGAATAATCTGGTCCAAACTTAGAAAGAATGGACAATATCAACTAAGAGTCTTCCTTCTGAACACCACATTGTGACAACTGCAATCTAAGAGACTTGAGTTTGGTGAAAAACTCTTGGATACTGTAAAAATCCCTAGGATTTAAGCCAATAAGCTCAATCTCTAACTGAAACCCTCTCATAGTATCCTGCTTCCCAAACAAAGACTGCAAAGTAGTCCAAACCTCATGGGGTGTAGTGCAAGACTCAATGTGAAAAATAAGGTCAGAAGAAAGAGATAGATATAATGTACCATAAGCTTCATCACACGTATTAAACCACTTTCTCTTTTCAACAACACCTGTAGGCTCAATTTTTGTGCCCATGGTTGCCCTATACAACTCTTTGTGTTTCAAGTGAATCTCCATTTATTTTTTCCAACCAAAATAGTTGAATGGAGTAAGGGGTGCAATTTTATGTGTATCCATGACAGAAAAATAAATATATACTCTCAAATAACAAGACAATGCTCATTGATCTCAAAAAAAACTTGATTGCACGCTTCCCAAGAAAATAATTAAAAAGGTAAAGGCTGAAATCAAACAGAAATATCAGATACCTGGTAAAAAAAACTAGAAAAAAGGTCTGAGATCTATGTAGAGCACTGAACCAGCTTTCCGATGCCTATTTGTTTTCGCAAAACTGAGTCCGGACGCAAAAGATATGCCTCCCGGAGTGAAAATAACTTCTGGCTTTGATAGGCGAAAAAGGCACCAAAATAGAAAAATCAAAAAATCTAACCTCCATCACTGCGAAGAGTGTCAAATCAGCTTTCTGTAGATATTTTGTTTTAAAAAAACGGCCTCCGTTTGCAAAAGTTATTAGAAAACGAAAAAAAGGCCTGTAAAAGGCACTTTTAAAGCTAACTAGGTGCAAAATTTTGACACCTTCTTCTTCAGCTCTCGGTCCTGCATGTGACCTATCGTCGGTGTTGGGGGCTAAATCGGCTGGCACCTAGTCACAGATGTGACTGCTGGCTGGGGGCTCCAAAGTCCGCAGGGGCTTAGTCGAGCGGCGACGGGGGCCTGAGCGGAGCGGTCGACCGACACGCGGGTGTAGAAGCCGGTGGTGGGTTGGCTGAGTGCCAGTGGCCGCCAGGTGGCTGGTGGCCACTTGGTGGTGTAGGTCAAATGCTCTGGATATGGTTTTCCAACCACGTTTTTATTTTTATTTATTTTTCGCTACGGTCTGCGTGCTGGGGAGGCCGTACGACTTCCTTGGCAAAAAAATTTACCCCTTTTTTTAACATATCCAAAATCGACAAAATGAAAGGTGTTTCTATGGTTTTGGGCGCTCTGAACATGATGGTGACATCTGTTTGGCCCAAAAATATGCAAAAAAAATTCCTACCCCCAGATGCACAAAAGATCAGCCTGGCTTGAAACCCTTGCAGAGAAAAAGATGTGAGAGAATATCTTCAAATCACGAACAAGCAACCATAGGTCTGGAGCTCTGATACCATGTAGAAGTTGATAAATCTCAACTTCACAGTCCCCAAGAATCACCTACAAGCAATCACCTATCACATGCAATAGATATTCAGAACAAACAAGAGGATGTTTTGTAAACCCTTAGAGAAAATATGTGCAAGCTACAACCAAAATAATATTATAGAATGATCTATTAGATAATTTACAAAGAGTACATATGTTTGATTATATAGGCAAGTGCTAAACCTAGAATTCAAAGGATGTTGCCAAGTGTTCAAATCACACTTCATGTGACAACAAGAAACCCTAACCAACTACCTAGGGAATGATAACAAGATGGAGATAAGTTCTAGAAAAGACAACTCATCTTTCTAGAAGGGAATCTTATCTCAACAAATTTATTAAATGATTAAATGCAACCTAGGACTAATATGATTAATTAAGACCTAAGTTAACTTATGCTAGTGTAATAATTAATTAACTACACTAACACATAATACCCCAAATATATTAGGTCAGCACTACTAGTGACCTAACATCAAAATTCACCAACAAAACAACCACAAACTAAAATGCAATGCTTAAAAATTCATGCCACTTGGAACAAAGGTGCACTTGATACCTATCAACACTTCCAAAAATCCACAAGACCAAATAAACTTCTGCACTGAAGTGAAGATTGATCAAAACATATATTCTATACTAGTAACCATTGTCACTTGCGAACTAGATATTCTATCAATCATAACTTCTACACCAAAGGACAAAACAATGTAAAAGATTGGATTTAGAATCCTCTAACACACAACAAAATTTCATTAGAATCATAGATCAAGATTCCTAAAGGCATATCAATGCAAACCAAAATATCAGATTTCTTGTACACTAAAAATACTATTCTAACACTTAGCCAATTTTCCACTTCAATTATCTGCACTAGATCAAACCTTCTTGCAATTATACATTGGATTATCATATATATACAAACTCATGCTTCAACAAATGATCTGAACATTAATCTCCATACAATTTTGACATCAGTGAAAACATTACGTACTATGTATTTAAGAGTTGGTGTGTTGGATTGTGGTATAGTAGAAGTTGCATTCACCAGTGTGTGACTGTGCATTGTAGAGGTGTTTGGGAGAAATATTTTTTCTCCGCGTTTCTCCACAGTTATGTTTCAGGTCTTTCAATTTTGAATGTGTGTTGATGGTGTTGTTAGTTTACCTCAATCAAGAGGATTTGAGGTTTGGTGCTTTGAAAGATTATTTTTCAAGTAACAATGTATGGTAGAGTTGTCTAAGTGTACTAGGCTTGTACATTGTTCACGTGGAAGTTGTTGCGAATAAGTTTGTTGGATTTATAGGTGTTTGAGGAATATTCTAGATCATGTTCAAGTTTGGAGTGTGGTTTACAAGTCATCCTTGGGTTTGAGGAAGTGTGCACTTCAAACTTTAATGGTGCTTTCATGGATAATGACCAACTTGGTGTTTACGCTACATGCAAAGGATAAATATTGTTTAAGGAAGCGTGTGGTTAAGTGGTGTTGTTGACTTGGGACAAAATTAAGTTTTGATGTGGTATGCATTCACTTCTATCTACCATGGAAGTGTTTTGAAGCCAACCTAATTTAAATTTGCATGTTTAAGGCACATAGCTGATCTTGGTGAGGGTTTCAAGGTTGAATATGGTATAAGTATGAGTTGAGTTGTTGAGAGATGCAAAGTTGGATGTGTGAGATGCGAATGGTGCAAAATATAGTGTAGTAGAGTGTGAAATTGAGAAGTGTAGTGCGATATTTCAAGTGTTAGTTTACTAGATGTAGTGAGAAGAAGGTGTCTACAAGTCTTCAATCAAACTGCGAAGGTGTTGATGTCATTGTGATTGATTCCTTGTTGCATTGATATACTTTTCTCTATGTAACATTAATTCTCTATTTCTTTTCTATTCTGACAACGATTCTTTTTTCTTTGGGCAATGAACCCTCTAGCATGAGCCCTATTGTATTTAGTGTTGATATAACTTAAATTGTGAGCTAATACTCACTATGGTTTTTCCCTTCTTTGGTTTTCCATCCAAATCTGGTGCTCTCTTGTGTATGGTGTTGATTTTCGTAAGTTTCTATCATTTTCTTTTCATGCTAATTCATCATAATAGATTGTAGGGTTTAATGAATGAATGTGGATCCAAATGTTAATAAGGGTTTTGAAGTTTTAAGTTACAACTGATTCAACCCCCCTCTTAGTTGTCTTGTGCATTTCAACACTCACAATATGCTATCATCCATGGCTAAGAGCTAATCCTCTTGAGGGTAAAATCTATGATTTATGCACTTTCTATTTTTGTGTATTAGAGATATTAATTCTATCATTCATTCTTATAATTAAGTGGTCTTTTTATTATTTTCATTAGTAGTTTAGTGTTTATTTGATCAAATTGTGAAAATATTCTTCATTCTTTATTTCATCACCCGAGCTTTGATCCTTGAGGTAATCAAGGGCTATTTTCTCTTGAGGACCCTGTAGTCTTGAAGGTAGTGAATCCCCTCTATTACATTTACATATTCCTTTTAGGACTTGGGAGATAGCTTGCATACACCTTTTATTTTGTTAATTCCTAAGAGGAGGAAAATTGTTTGATGATCATGGACCATATTTTATATCCAATTTAAGGCATCTAATATTAGATCTCTTTGGGGGGCTACTTAGTCCTCTTTTATCTCTCTATTTTAGGGGGGTGTTCTTTATCTATTTGTGGGGTACTTTTTATTATTTGGGTGGATTTTATATATACATGGGTACCTAACATGGCCTAATTTATCAAGACCCATCATATTTACATCCTCCTAAGCTATGCCTAAGAGGGGTGTTGGTTTAGGTTTTTATTTTTCCTTAGTCATAGGTTTTTCATACACTTTTATTAATATTTTTAGGATAATAAATTGAGTTTATTATTGAATAACTAGGAGATAAGGTGATGAGGTGTCCCCATCTTTAAAGGGTGAAGTGTTTACCACTTTTTTGTGGTTATTGTTGGTCAATTCCTATTTGTTTATTTTCCTCCTACATCTAAGCTCCTTAGTTCTATATAAGCTCACTATCTATATTGTATTTTTTATCTTATAAGTTCTTAATATAGGTATCTCATTCTGACATTGCATATCTCTCAGAGTTGGTGGTTTTCATTGTTTATGTTTTTCTAGTTTATGTAGCTTAGAATTTCTCTTATAAATTTCCTTGAGTTATCAATCTATTTTATATTTCTAACAATAATTTTCTAACTTATGATAGTGGAATAAAAAATGGATGATGGAAAACAAGGATGGCAATAGTAAAAGGAAAATAAAAAATGCAATAAATGGTAATGTGTTCTTTCAAGGAATTCAATATTAGGATTTTGAATCAATGGATTTTATGGTAATTTCCAATGTTTATTCAAGGATTTTCTTGTACAATATTCTTTGTATGCTAGCTTGGTGTATGGATGAAACACAAATTGGCATGAATAATAAAAATAGATAATAATAATGAGTCAAGTGATATGAGGTCATGGTTAGGATGAAGTAGAATTGATTACCATGAATTGTTTCAAGGTTTTTATTATATTTTTCTTTCAACTTTTGATAGATTATGGAAAATAATCAATCATGTGGGGACTAGAATATGGATATGTGGAGGGAGATATAATTTTTCATATATGTACTTCTCAAGTCATAAGTACTAATAAAATTTGGAGAAAGGAACCCTTTCTCAATGCTCCTCAAAGAATGATCCAAAATGGACAAATAAGTGGGGATTAATAATAGTAAAGAAAGGGATTTTATAATAATCCTCAAACTTAGTAGAGTTATTGATTTTATCTTTTTGATAATGCCTTTGAGTTGCTTGGATATGGTTGTGAATTTTGTCTCTCAAACTTATAGGCTTTGTTTTTAATTGTATTTTTCTTTATTATTTACCTTTATTCTTTTTCCTTGCTTCTTACTTTTATTTTATTTTTGGATGCCATCCCTATGACCTAACCTAATTAAAATAGTAACATGAAAGGGATAATAAATAAGGATTAGATTATAAATAATGTTTTTTATTTTGCATTCCTTTAAATTTTATCTCTATACAAGTAAGGAAGGATTTAAGAGAAGGTTTTCATTGATTAATTTCTAGGATTCACATATATTTTTTAGATACTAAGGTGAAAAAAAAAGTGTTCATGGTATGGACAAAGCTTAGAATATGGGTAAGAGAGAAATTGAATGGATAAATATAATGAAATATGAAGGGATCAATATCTAAAATTTTGTATGATTAGGATATGAAACACATGGAAAGCATCAAGTGGTGAGTGGCAAATTGGTTCAAGGATGCTTGTGGTAATGGAGTGGATAATGGAATGTAAGGGCAAGAAAACATATTTTTTGCAAATGGAATTAGATGAATACTTATCTATTTCTAGTGTATAAAATGTAGAGTAAAAAAATGTATTCCTTTACATTTTCACACTATGTTTGGGTCCCTTAATTAAATTGGACTTAGTTAAGCTTCTAATTTCTTAAATTATACATTCCTAAGCCTTATTATGTTGAAAACAAGACAACTGAGAGGGGGGTGAATTAGATGTAACCTAAAACTTCAAATCCATTATTAACATTCATATCCACATTCATTCATTAAACCCTTAAGTTTGTTATGATGAATTAGCATGAAAAGAAAATAAAAAAAACTTGAAAAACTCAACACCAAACAAAAGAGAGCACCAAATTTATGTGGAAAACCAAAGGAGGGAAAAACCACAATGAGGATTAGCTCACAATATAAGTAATATCAACATCGAATACAATAGGGCTCACTTCTAGAATGAAAAGAAGATAGAGAAGAAATGTTACACAAAGAAAATGATCTCAATGCAATAGAAAATCCACCACAATAGCTCCAACACTTCCCTAGTTTGTTTGAATGATTTTAGACTCCTTCTACTCATTGCATCTGGTAATCCAACACTTGAAATTTCACATTGATATGCTCAATTTCACACTCTAAAACTATGAGATTCACATCACACACATCTATTTTCATCTATCTTGTCCTCCTTCAACAACTTAACTCATACTTATACTATCCACAACTTGAAAAATATCTTCAAGTCAGCCACACACGCCTCACACTTACAAATTCAAAAATAATTCACCACTAAACATTCCCATGATGGATAAAAATGAAAGTGGACCACAATACAACATATCTTGGACCCAAATTAACTCTCAAACACCATGCTACACCTTAATTAATACTTAAATTCCTTCGCATGTAGTGTAAACATCGAGGTCAGTCATTACCCATGTAAAAACCATTAATCAATTAAGTACACACTTCCTCAAACCTAAAGATGACTTGAAAACCACATAACATGCTTCTAGACAATCCGAAAAAATCCACGATCCAACAAATTCTTTGCACCAACTTGCACTAGTAAAACACATTCATCCTAAACACCCAATTTACCTTCCATGCACATTGGCATATGGAACTCACTCTATACTTCACCAAATCATGAACACACTTGAATTATGAAAGATATAAGAAATATGAACAACTCCCCAAATCCACAATACCAAACATCATCTCGCAGAGAAATATAGAGAAAATGCATTTCTCCCAGACACCACTGCAAACTCAGTTCACATACTGGTGAACATATCTCTCTGCACATCAATCTAGAAGCCCATATTTTGGATATAGAATCTCTGAACACATCTAATCAACACATATAAACCACACGGGCATATCTTCAACCTATAAAAATGCGGAGAAAAACCAAAACATCTCTTTGTAACCCAAAACAACATTGCAAAACATTGTTTCCTCTTTTTATCAAATTTTCTCAAAGGCACCTGGAAACCAAGCACTAGAGACATATCCACATCATATTCAACACTAGTAAAACCTTAGAAAAAATATTATCAAAGAAACACTAGAGGTTAACACCAATATCTTAACTGATGACAACATAACGCAAAAAATCAAAGAATAAACAACACCAACTATTCATCTTCAACACCAATCTCCCTCAACACATATAGTTGAAATTAATGACAACACAAGCTTGTTGGAATTAATGACAACACCAACTATTCATACTTGAAACATATTTTTCCTATTTTTTGAAAGGGAAACCGACATTAAACAAATTCTAACATTATTTTAATCACTTTAGAAATTGTGTGTCCTAGATTTAGGTCCTCCTTAAGTGCTAAGACCCAATTTTTAATATATATTTTGGAAATATTTTAATGATTCAAATTCAAGTTTCAAATGTCAGCTTATGGAATCTAATTTTTGGGAAATTAGATAAACACCTATAAATACCTAGTTATTTTATCAATTAAAATCATCTAGCGTTAAGGAAACTTTCACAAGAGCAAATATTATTGTCAAGAACATTGAAGAGCATATTTATCAAGAATATATAGTAGAAATCAAGATCATATCATCATGTTAAAGTTATGTGTGCTCATGTTATGTTTTGGAGCTAACATTGTGATGTAGGTTTCAAGCATTCAAACATCAAATCAAGAAATCATTCAAGCCAATTCATGCAAGATCCAATCCTTAGAGAGATGTGTTGGACTTCAATCCTCTAAGGGAAGCCATTGAGGTTTTGGTGAGTTGTGACATAGATTTTTTCATTCATCAATCCTTTTCATGAGTCATTATCTTTCATTATCAAGGTTTAATTACCAAAATGGGGTTTGACCAAGGCAACCCCCTATTCACCATAAACAAAAAAAATCCCTCTCTTTGTGTTTGCAAATTTGTAGGTGAAGAAGGAATAAAATTGGATCAAAAGTGCAATTTTATAAAGTTGTCATCAAAGTTGTCAAGCCATTGAAAATAATTTCCATATTTTATTTTCGATTTTCTAATAGTGGAATCGAAAGGAATTGGGAGTGCAGATCCAAGTTCAAAGAACTGTGAAAACATATTTTGGAACCCTTCTAAGAGACCCATTTTCCCTAGGGTGAATATTTCCTAGTAGGACACTCAACAACCACTCTTGGTGATAGGTGCACATCGATTCCCCTTCTTATATATGCTAGAAGATTGTTGTTTTTGTTTATGCTATGCTTTAAATATGGATTTTAATTTTTATGTCACACAATTGATCTCACTGGGTATTTTATTTTCATCTCCCCAAAGTGCATTTTAGTCATATTTATCATTTTCTATCATAAGAGAAAAAGTAGATCCCCTAATACAGTTGACTCATCTAAAGGTTGAAAGTCAATCCTACCTTTAGAAGATATCATGAATTAGAGGAAAGATAGGTACATCATCCTTATTCATCCCATTTTGACCACCCTCTATTTCATTTTGATAAACCTATTTTTCTTTATTTCATAATTTGGAGGTCCTGCAAACCCTAGATCTAGGATTTTACATTAGTTTGTATTTACATCTCATTTAGGGTTTTCAAAATTGCATTAAGTTTCATTTCATTTAGGGGTTTTAAATTTGTATTTTGCATTATTTAAAACTTTAAAAATTTAAAAATTGGCATACATTTTGCATCCTTTTGATATAATAGTTTGTATATTAGTGTTTTTCATTCATTTACATCATAAACTTGAAACAACATTGCATCTAGAAAATTATCATTTTTCTTGTTGTTTGTCATCAAATTACACTTGCATTTCATCATAATTTTTTGAAAATCTGTAACTGAAAGTGTTTGTTTAAAACCTAAATCAAAGACCTTAAATATCAACTCAGAAACTTATAACTTAATCTTTTCAATCCATGTGCAAAGACCCATTCACCCTAGGGTGAATCTATACATATACAGGTCATATTTTGAATTTTTGGGAATTAATCTATCTCTATCTGCTTTGCATATTGTTTTTTTAGATCTCAGTTTCAGTTTATGAAGTTACAATTTTTTGAGATTTTTTGCATTCAAGTTAATTGGTCAAAACAAGTGCCTTATTCAAACATAAAATTTTCATTCAAAATTCATCATTTTTAGTTTCCTGCATTCAAAAATTAGAATTTTTTTGCATGCCATATCTGAAAATTGTAATATATTTTACATACTTGCATTGTCCTTCCTATTTTTGGGTGTTTTCTACAACTTTTTAGTGCTTTTTATCCATTTTGGGTGCACTTTTGGTTTGGTGAAACTTTTATGAGTATTAGAACTTGGTGTCCTATTTCTAATACTTTAGTGAGACATAGTTTGAGACTTATGACATCTCGTGTTGACACATTTTCTATGGATCTTGGGTTTTCTAACTCTTTCACTCATAGTGTTGACACTAGTCAACCCATGTTGGAATCCATACCTGAAATAACATGTGCTATTACCTCCAATCCTATTGATGTTGAAATCATTGTTGGTCATGTTCATCAAGAAAAATTACAAAAAATGGATAAAGCCTTAGAAAAACTTCAAAATATTGTGAGTTGAATATATTGTAGGTGATGTGGTTCCTATCATAGATAACATAAGGAGAATGCTTGATAATAAACTGGGAATAGAAATTGTGCAAATCTTAGCTCATATCATTAATGATCATGTCCCTACAATAATAATTATGCTCAAATTTTGGGGTACACTCAAAGTCAAGGTGGAAATAAAATTCCTCCTACAACTGTGGCCTCTATTCCTACATACACCCATTCAACTATTACTAAAACAAGACAACCAACTACCAACATCAATCCAACTTTGTGTATGTCCACTGGGAATCCTTTTAGCTTTGTGAACTCAAAAATCATATATCCTAACTCATCACCTCTCACAAACTTACAATTCACTTGTCCTCCTAACACATATACATCTCCACCTTAATTACCTCCATCTCAAAACACAACCAATGATTTCGTACCTAACCAAATTTTGCAAAATATTTCATCCCTCCAACAACAAATTTCCACATTAAACCAAAATCAAAATGGCCTACCTTCACAATATGTCAAATGAAACCCATTGGCATTGGAGATATTGAAAGCACAAATGCTACAAGGCATATAAATTCCTAGATTTGAAAAATATGGTGGTAAAGTAGATCTTAGAAACCATGTCTTAGCATACACAACCTTATGTAGTGACTTCATTTTCAAAGAAAATATCTTGGTTAAGATTTTTCCTAGATCCTTGAAAGACACAACCTTGGAATGGTTTTTCTCCCTACAAAAAAAATCAATTAGTTCATTCAATGAAACTGTTGATGCCTTCCTCAACCATTTCCATGTGCACATTGGTCCCAAGATGGCCTTACCAGATTTAATGCAATGCAAACAAAATAAATATGAAAAGGTCACTGATTTCATAGCATGATACCAATTTCTTTACGCACAAATCAACATTAAGATTCCTAATGTCGATCTTCAAAGAATGTTCATTGAAAAATTGTAAACCAATATTCAAGATAAGATTGGGATGATGAGATTCCCTTCCTTTATTGACTTGTGCATGGATCTCTATGAATATCAAAATTTGGTTAGTCATCATGGAGTAAAAACTTCCTCCAACCGTCCTAAACAAATTTGAATCCATGCTTCATAGAAATTTCCAACCATTCAAGAAATAAGATAAGGGCTTTATACAAATAAATCCGCCTCAAACAAATCAACAATTTCAATCTCAAGTAGTTGCTATATAAACAAATTCATATCAATTTAGGGACAGGAATAGAAAATTTACTCCATTACCTGATACCTTTCATTCCATCATGTTGCAACTCATGGGTAAGAACTTAATTACCTTACCTCCAGTTAGAACCCCTGATAATTATAAGCCTTTACCTCCAAACTATAATCCAAATACTTTTTGCTATTATCACCAAAAAAATGGACATGATACAGAACGATGTATGTGTCTTAAAAATATTATGCAAGAACTCATTGACTCTAATCACATCCAGATTGTTGGTGTTAATAATCAAGGAAATAAGTTTGTTGCCCCACCCAACCAAAATTTGCAAATCTTTACCAATCCAATGCCAAATCATAACATATCATTTGTTAAAGCTAGTGACACCAAGAATTATGTGATGAATGTTGATAACACATTAAATACAGATGATGATAATAAGTGATAATGAATACGATATTGATGTTATGATTAGATTCATTGACCAACCTTGTAAGGGCCAAACCAAAATGTATATTGGCATTTATTTCTCATAAAATGACATAATTAAGCATGCACCCGATGGTCCTCTTTACATAGCCGAACGAATCAATAAAAAGCATATTGTAGACACTTAAAAATGTCTCGATGGATCACATTGGCTAAATAACATCATTTCATCCTAAAACCCATCCTATTTTCGCTTAATTGATTAAATTAGCCTATCTATTTAATTAATTGCCTCATTTTCATATATTAATATAATTGACCTAATTAGGTTAATTCATCCCTTTTCATGCTAACTTTTTGTCTTATTAAATAAAATAAATCAAGTTATTAAATTTAAATCCCTAAAGTCCTCTTATTTAATTAAATAGCCCTAAGTTATTTAATTAAATGTCATATCACCTTCCCTTTTTCATTAAATCATTTTATTTAATGAATATTGTCTAAATCCCCCAATTTATATAATTGAAACTTTATTTAATTATCAAATTACTAATAAATCTAATCCCCCCACTTGCAAAAGAATATTCCAAGGAAATATTCCTTCCCCTTTTGCACATTAAAAATTTGTTTTAATTTTCTAAAATATCTATTTCCCTCATCCACGAGAATATCCCAAAGAATATTCTCTTTTCTCACTCATTTGAAAAATGGAATATTCTTAGAAAGCTTCGTGTGCAAGTTAACTCAAAACTTCTTATGCAAGTTAACTTGTGACCTCTTGTACAGGTCAAAAGCGTGTTTTTTTAGATGAATGTAAGCCCTTGATTAAATATCAACTTGCATTGTAAACCTTGATGAGAATCCATGATCCATGTCTCCATATTCTTTCCTTTTTGACCATTGATTAGCCTTTTTGATTCAACCCTTCATTTCTCATTTTCTCTCCTATAAATAGGTCACTATTTGGAGACAAACAAATCCATCTTTTAACAACAAAATTATGTTGTTAAAATCATTTGCACTTGCACTCACATTTAACATCATTTTAGCTTTATTTGATTTCATATTAGCTTAGCTTCCATTAATGGCTTCTATGATAATATAGATGCATACATTTAGCTTATTTGTTAATTATGATTTTAATCTTTTGAAGCTTGCATACATTTAGAGTAGATTTGCATACACCCATATCGATCATCTTAGCATACATCATGTTAAAATAGCTTGCATCATGTTCATTTATCTTTAAATCATGTTTTCATACACATCTATCAATGGTTTCATCAGTTTTCTTCAATAAAATTGATTGAAACAAGCTCATTATCCAAGGGATTGGGAAAGGGTCACTATTCCACATCAATGCGACACCACTCCCCCAATAGGATAAGTTTCAATGCTTAGATTATAGGTTTTTCAAACTTTCATGATTTAGAATGTTAGTTTTAATGGCTTATTTGTCTTTGTTTACAGTGAATTATCTTATTGGGATTGATGCTTAGTGGGTTAAATATGCCTCAAATTCATATGGATCGGGTGTAGTTAACCTATACTATGTCATTGGTCACATTTTGGTGCTAGAAGGAGGGCGAAATTTAATGTTTTGTGTGTTTTTTGGAGAAATTTTGGGTTTAACCTCTTAAATACACGATTTTCTTTAATTTTTAATGAATTATATATGACTAATCTTGCAAAGTGGTTGTTGGGTTTTGAAGATCTCATGTTTAGCTTTCCAAAACATTTTATGATTTCAAAATTGATCAAGATTTGAGGAAGTTGTCATTATCTCAAGTTGTTGTCCATCATTAATTTTGCTGTATTTTTTTAAAATTTTGGGGTTAATCACTAAAATGCATGGTTTTCCTTAATTTTTTAATGAATTTCTATATGAATAATCTTGCAGAAAGGTTGTTGGGTTTTGAAGATCTCATGTTTAGCTTTCCAAAACATTTTACAATTTCAAAATTGATCAAGATTTTTAAAATTTGTCATTATCTCAAGTTGTTATAATCTAATTTTCTAAAAATGTTTCTCAAACACTTGAAAGGATAAAATGAATTAGCTTTCAAAGTTAGATAAAATTGAACAAAAACACCTCACATTTTCTTTTAATTTTGACATGTGCTTTAGATTTTTGTTTTCATTTGATTTCTAACATGTCTCTAACTTCTTTTTTTGGTTTTTAGACTAACTAGGTTTTGCAAGTTTGGACAATACAACTTGAAGAAAAGAAGCATACTATTATCATTTGAACTATAATTGTAACAAGTGTTTTGAAACTTTTGGGGCAATTATAACCCATTTGTAATACTTTTTTATTTCACGCTTTAGGACCACACTAATTTTCATGTGTGTTTAAAAAGAACTCTCAAATGGGACTAAAATTGAATCCTCACTTAATCATTTTACTTTGGGTTTAAAATTGAACAAAGGAAAATTAGCATTTCATTTGATGCATAAAATGAATTCGTCTTAGCTTTAGAGGTTAAAATGAATGAGTGTTTGATTTGTTGTGACACACTTGTAGTGTGCATCCAATCCCCTTATGCTTTGTGCGATCTTGGGTGAAGAGAAACACTCCAAGTGTACTTTGTTGTTTGTATGCACTTATAGTACGTATCCAATCCCCTTGCGCTTTATGCAATCTTGGGTGAAAAGAAATACTTAAGTTCACCTTTATGCTTTGTGGAACCCTTAAGAGAGGAGTTACTCTGAGACACACCCCGCAACAGGAAACTCATAGGAAAGTTCTTGCAATCACGTTTACCAACGGGCTATATTAAAGATTGGGAAATCGTGAGAAAGTACCTTATATCCTGGACTGTATAACATACTGCACCTAGTATCATGCCTTAATTGGAACGAGAATGGTAGTAAGATCCTTAAGTGGAAAAGCGGGTGTGTACACAACTGGGTGTTCTCAGTTTGTTACTAAGAACCAAAAAGCCTTAATGCTTTTTGGTGCAAGAACAATCATTTTGAAGCTGCTCCACATTTGTACTATTCATTGTTGAAACAAAAAAATCCTTTAGATCTTCAGATCTTTAGGATTTTGATATTTGGTGGTCCCGAGAAGTGTGTGTTGTGGAGGGGAGATAGTGTCACCAAATCTCTAACTGTTCGCATTGTCTTAGTGTTTGGAGAAATCCAAGAGGGGACTCAACAAGTATAGCCATTCAACCTAGGTGGTAAATTATTGTGAGTGAGTTTAATACTTTGCTTGGTTCCCCTCAAAATTTCAAACCCTTTGGTCTAAGTATGGACACCTCTTGAAATAGCCTTGATATTAATGCTTGTCCTAAGGATTTATATCCTTAGATATTTCTAAATATCTTGAATATGGCTTAAATTTCATCCTTTTCATAGAATGGACATTGTGAAAATTATGGTGTTTTTCACATAGACATCTAGTTTTAAAACATAACCAAGACAAGTGTTTGTGGTAAAATGAATTCACTTAAGAAAGATAAATTGACAATTTGAACCCCACATGACCATTTGGTGTCTAAATGCTCTGATTGAATAACCCAACTTTACACTTGCTATCATACAAGGAAAACATTGCCAAACATTGAGTCCAAATTCTATTGTCAAAATCATTGGGTCCTATTTCCAAAATCATTGGGTCCTATTTCCAAAATCATTTGAGTTCTAGTTTACCAAAATCATTGAGTTCTTGGAGTATTATCACTTTAGAGGTAGAGCATTTTTCTCATTACCTTGGTCTTGAAAAATAAAGGTTCACTCTAGGTAAACATTGGGTCAAACATTTCATTCACCCCTTCATCAAATTTCATCCTTCACTTTATCAAACTTTGCTAAATTTTCAAATACACCAACACTTTTTGACTTAAACATCTATCAAATAAACCCCTAACTTAGCTAATTTGTATGTGAAATGAATCCTTTTCCATGTGTTTAGTTAAGTTAGTTATCATCTTTGAACTAGTTTATCTTGAAGGTCACGAGTCTACCCTAAAGATTCAAAAATTCATAAACATCCTTTATCCAAACATCAAACAATCAAACTTGAGTCAAAAGTGTCATCCAAAAAAATTTGCAAAGATAATTTCCCATATGATCCACCTTTTCATCCTGCATTATCATCATTTCTCCAAAAATACTTAGAGCATCCCTTTTACCTAGATTTGAGTCAACTAGAGAGTTCAAACATTACAAATCTCAACATAACTCTCCCATAGGTGACCCCAAATTTATGGTAAAGACAAAATCACACCATAAGAGAATCATGGAGAAAACCAAAGTCACATTCACCTCAAGTGATCCTAATCCTCAAGAATTCAATCCAAGGATTCATTCTACCCCATCATAACAACCCTCATCTCCATCAAGACCATATGAGATAAAATACATCACAAATAACCCACTTCAACTTACTAAAGAGGAACTCCTTGAGTATGAACAAAATCATCCAAATTTTGTTGCACAATCATTGACACAAGGCTTGACTTCATCTACGATTCAACCAACTCCATTCCATGTGCCAAGTCAACCCTTAACATCTAGTCTTGCAACTAGGCTAGGAACCAACCTTTGTCTCATTTCATGTCTAGGAACAAACACAACTTTGGGTATTCATAAAATGACCATTTCATTAACCGCCAACCTTCCCCAAAACACAAGTTGGAAACAAAAATTTGGAAAACCACTTACACTTCATGAATCCATGACAACATCAACATATCAAGGATACCCATCTTCATCCATCCTCACAAGTACCACAAGTGTACCCAACATCTTGCAAGGAATTTTGGATCAAGTGTCTTAAATCGACCCACAAGGTCATGCTAACACCATTATGAAAAATCAACCCTTAATGAAAATAGGGACTTCTTTATCCAATCCCCCAACTGGTTCATCTACACCATTTATTTCACAAAACATGTCCATCTCATCCATCATCAACCTAGATCAAAACAACACCTTGGTTATGAATCCCATCAACCAAGGTAATACCTTGATCCTACCTCAAATACAACAAGAAAATCCTCAAGACATCGGTCAAAGAAACCTTTTTAATCAATGGACTCAAGGTCCTAATATGCCATTGCCATCATAATATCTAATGGCATCGTCATCTTTCCCCACGGTCCCTCTCGCCATGCAAAATCAAATGGGACCTCAAATTTACATTCCTCCATCTCAATCCACCATCTTGCAAGGAATGTTGAACCAAGGGAACCCCCAACCTCTCATCAAAAACTTGCAACCCATGCAAAACATAAATAACCAAAACCCATTGCATATATCTCAACAATCAAACCCTCCTACATTTTAAGCACATGCCTTAGATTTACAACAAGAACAACAGGCTTATCAGTAAGCAGTCCAACAACAAAAATAACGACAAGTAGCCTTAGCAGCACAAAAACAAAAAGCAGCCTTAGTAGCACAAAAAAAACATTAAGCGGTCTTAGTAGCACAACAACAACAACAAGCAGCCTTAGCAGCGCAACAAAAATAGAAAGCTCAACAAGCCGCCTTAGCAACACAACAAAAAAAGCAAGTCTAGAAATTCATCTTAGTAGGGCAAAAACAACAAGAAGCCCAAAAATCCACCTTAGCCAAGTAACAACAAGCTCAACAACAACAAGACCAACAACAAGCATTGCTTTCTCAACAATGTGCCTAACAACAACAAATACTCACATAACAACAATAGAAATATTTATACTATAACCCTCAACAAAATATCATCAACCCAAACACATTGGGAGCATATATGCCTCCACCATAGTCACCTTCACAATATCCTACACCACCATACACACCATACAACACCTCATCATATCAGAATCCCATGTACAACCCATCCCCCATCCCATAATACGTAACATATGTTCTTCCACCAAACCAACAAGATGATATAGTATCGCAACTTAAGGCGTTATCACAAGAAATGTAGGTTTTCTGAATGGGAAAGATGAAGAAGCTCCATACACAAAAAAACCTATGTCCTTATCCATTCGATCAAAACATCACAATGGTACCTTTTCCTCCTAGATTTGAGGTCCCAAAATTTGATAAATAC
Organism: Sequoiadendron giganteum; assembly: GCA_007115665.2. NCBI lineage: Eukaryota > Viridiplantae > Streptophyta > Pinopsida > Cupressales > Cupressaceae > Sequoiadendron > Sequoiadendron giganteum. The sequence continues at coordinate 519,360,975 of CM021109.1, forward strand.
AAAGGGAGAGGAAAACATGTGGACCATGTCAAGGAATTCAATGTCATGTGCATGGAGGTGGAATATAATGATTCCTACTTAATGTGCCTCTTCTCACGAAGTTTAACAGGTCTTGCCATAGATTAGTTTTCATAGTTACCTCTAGGCATCAAAACCTTCCAAGAAATCATCGATAGATTCATAAATCACTTCTCCTTAAATACTGGCATGGATGTGAGCTCAGAAGAGTTATACACACTCAAGTAGAACAAAGGAGAATACTTCACCAATTTCTTGCAATGATGGAGGCAAAAAGCTAGTAAGAGCGAGTGGACCATTACCGAAGAACAACAAGTGGGGATTATCATAACAAATGTTGATCTAGATCTATCCTTCCATTTGAAGATGTAATGTATTACCTCTTATGTTGAGCTTTTCCCTAGAGCCCTTAACATCGAGAGAGCCCTAATCTCATAGGGAAACATACAAGTATATAGAGACAACCACTCATCCACTTGTTTTAATGACAAGCCCTGCTACTGAGCCAAGAACAAAAATGTTACTAGTGATGGTGTTGTTGATGCAAAGGCGGTCTTAACTTCTCCTAGACAAGAAAACACCCAAACCATTAACACACAACAACCATACACGTCACCTTAAAACAATCAATCAAAAATCAATACTAGAAACACTCAACATGGACAACAAAGAACAAATAGTGATCCTAAGAGAAAATTCACTTCCTTAGAGGAACCTAAGGAGGATGTGTTGAAGCAGTTGATATAGTCTAACCTTATCACACTCCTAGATTTCTCAAACTATCAAGAGACACAAGTCAAACCTCATAGCTATAGAGATGATTATTTTCGTGAATTTCATCGATACAAGGGTCATAACACATAAAATTGTTTTTGACTCAAACAACTAATAGAAGATCTTATTGAACAAGAAGAAATTCATGTTGATCAAAAATATGGGAATGAAAATCTGAAAATTTACACAAACCATATGCCTGACCATATAAAAGAAAAATATTTAGGAAAGGCATCAACCTCAAAAAATATAAACCATACTCATGATACCGCAGTGGGACATATTTATTTATCACAACATGAGGAATCAGACACACATCAATATACTATTTTAAAACAAAGTCCAAATCCATCAACAATGTTTAGAAATATTTTATACCATAATGAAATCAAGGATATCAGATTGTGATATCTCTCCCACATATGACTCAATGATTGGACATGTTGAAGAATTTTCAAACAAGCAAGAAATATCCCTTATTTCACCCAAACCCACAAAATGTTGTGAAGAGTCTTTTTTCGATGATATATCATCCACCTAAGGATCATGTCAAGAAGAGGATCTTGAGGATAATGAAGGACACTTTGAATCGAATCAAGATCAAGAACCTCTATCCCCAGAGTTTCACCAAGAGCTAAGGGACATCTTCCAAACCATTTTAAACTTCAAATATGTCCTTGATATCACCCCTAATATTTTTTCTTTCTGATAGACATATAGATGTTTGTCATCCAAAAAAAGAGTCTCCCACTCTCAATATTCTTACACAAAAGAAAGAAATGATCGAGATTATCAATTCTTACAATGATTGTGCATCGTCGACATCTTTTGAAGCAGTATCAATAGATAATGATGCCATAGAATCAAAGCAAACAATTCATATTCCTGAACAATAGGAACCCATAGCAAAATTGTGTGTTCACAACAAGTCATATTCAGTGGCTATGCATCATAGGATACATTATTAGGGTAAAGGATTAGGTATTTATAATACCTTCACAACATTGGGAGAAATATTGTCTACATCAAAATCAACACATGGGGCATGAAGGATCCTTATGATGAAAATGAATTCAATGCTACTAGTTGTATCATGAGTTGGAATTCACCCATCATCTCATACACAAATTGGAACCAAAGTTAAAAGAAGAATTCCTATTAAAGCAAGGAAAAGATCATCAATGAAAATGAAGCAGTAAAGAAAAAAGGACACGTCAAGTACAAATGGATACCAAAGAAAAATAGAGAAAATCATCCCTTAAAAACTCCATTAGTCAAAGAAACTATGGGGAAAAATAAAAAAGGGAAATGTATCCATCAAAAGAGTCCTCAAATACAAAAGCAAGCTTCTCAAGAAAGGAACAAAGTATATGCAGTGGTTGGTCCTAATTATATGAAAACCTCCATTCCCATTCATCATCATTCATCTTCCCAAGTTTGGAGAGTCAAAGGTTCCGAATCATCAACCAATACATCTCATATTCCTTCATACATGACACCATACACTCCATTCACAATATCCAGTTTTCGCATTGACCATGTTTTGGAAGCTACCCTTCATCATAAGGATTCTGAAGGTACTTTATCGTGATGTGAACGCATAGACAAGGTTAATTCTAGTATCCACAGGGAAGATCAGAGTTTTTCAAGGTTACATTCAAGTGCATGTATCTTAGCAAAGCAACTTATTCAAGTAGGATATCATTGGCACGTTATGGCAGTGGACTCTACATCAGTTCCACCAAGTGGTTAAACATGAGGGTAAAAATCCCCCTCCCCCTACCGAAGGTAGGCCTTCATCAGGTCAGTGGGGTTTGTGGTGAGTGAAGCTTGAGTGGGGAGCTACCTCCATCTCACCCTTTGTCAAGAGTGGGGAACCGCCATCTAACCCCGTCGACCTCCCTATTGCCACCCACCCACCTCGTTGCCTGCCTACAACATGGGGTGGGTGGGAGGTAGGTGGGTTGTAAATTATAGTCGGTAGATTATAGTTATTTGGCCAATATGGTCGGCTACTGATGGCAAGCCTTAAGTCGCGAAACAAACTTCCAAAAATAAAAAAATCAAGAAAATAGTAGAAATAAAAAATCATCCTCTAGTGAAAACCACTATGGTGGTGCTTTGGGAAAGTACTATGATTAAAACTTGGTAAATAGGTTTCATGAGTAGAATCGAGCATCTATATGATCCTTCTTAGACAAAAAAATCTCATCCTTTTCATGATAAATCCAATGTTCCCTCCATCCATCTGATCCAGATTAATCCAGATCTTTTTGTTTATCTTGATCTTGACAAAGATTCGGTGTATACTTCAACTCTACTCATGGAATTTTTTTGATAAGATCTTTACCATTTTATCTCATGAAGTCTCGTAGCCCATATCTAGCATGATAAAACTTTATCAAAATCTTCACATGTACATTATCTATCTTGGTTATCCATTGCATTATGAAGAATTGCTAGACACTGGGGGTAGGTTATTGCACTCTTGTTTTTAAATAGCTCTTGATCCATGTCCTATACACCATAACATGACATCAACATTGTGATCTAGGAATTTTTTACCTTAAAATCTTGTCGAAAATCCAAAAAATAGTCATAAAACATTCATCAGAAAATCCAAAAACATCAAAATCCTATACGGCTAAAATCCAAAAACATTTGGAAAATTGTAAAGTCAAAATCCAAAACATCCAAAATACATCAAAATCCCTAAAAAGGTCAAAACATCTTCAAAATCCAAAAGTGATACCTTGTCAAACTATGTCATCTCTGAGCTTGAACATAGGAAAGGCCATCATTGATGTGCCCCCAAGACACCCTAGGTCAGTCCTTTAGAAGTCTGTCATAATAAACTAACATTCCATCAACTGTTCATCTCGCATCTTTAATACTTCAATTCAGTCAAATTACGTGGTCTCTGCGTGTATAATGTATGCAAGGCTAATCTTTGATCAGCTCCCGAGGCCCCTAGGATAGGTCTTTTAGGTTAGGTTCTTGGTCACAATTCAGAAAACCCCTAAAAATTCAAATATCACAAAATCCTTAAACATTTGCAAAATCTCATAAAAGCCCTAAACATTTGCAAAATCTCAAAAAATCCCTAAACATTTGAAAACTCATAAAACACAAAAACATTTGAAAAATCATAAAACACAAAAACATTCAAAAACTCAAAAAAACCCAAAATAGTGGAAAACCTTAGAAAAACCCTAAATAACATCAAATAATCAAAAAACATAAACATTCACATAAACTTTCAAAAATACCAAAAACAACCTCAAAACATTTTCAAAATACCAAAAACATTGAAATAATCCAAAAAATCCAAAACCACCCATCTCATCTTGCTTTCACCCGCAATAAACTTTCACTCATAATAAATCAAGCGTCACCTTCAACCTTTGGTAAAACAAATAAGAAAGAAAGTATAGCAAGTCGTAAAGTGTGAACTTAAGTGTCAAAATCTAAAGTCTAGATCATAGGTAAACGAGTTAGTGGAGTTTGTATCAATAGCTTATCACACACCTCATCCTAAATCAAAACATCTGATTAACATGTCCTAGGATGTATCCTTCCTGTGATGGGCATCATTATTAGAAATCACCTTAGCTACATTTAAACTAACAAGAGATATAGATAACACTGATTTTTTGTCTTTAATCTTTTCTTCTAATTTATCTTAATGACCTATTCCGAAGACCTCTCAATGATGTCTATCAAAATGATTTAGAGAGAAAGGAATGGGGCATTGATCATTATCTTTCATCTTTTGTGCTTGTGGATACTCTTGTAAAATAATCTTGCCACATACTTTCTTAGTTGTGTGTAGGAAAGTTGTTTGGAGTACATTGTTGACTATTGTGTATGCTTTGGTCCGATATATTCTAATCTTTTGACCTACATTCCAGTGAGGTTTCCATATGTCAAGGTGTGAACAAAAACTATCCTATCTGTTTGTAGAGCCAAAGTCTATTACACTAGATACAACACCATCCTGGTTATCGATACCTTGATGCATCATGTCTATGTGTTATATAAAAAATAAGGAATGACAGAAAATCCCAATCCCAAGATATGAGAAAATCATCATCATCATGCATCACCATCTCTAATAAAGTCTTGATGGGTCATGTGGACTTGTTGGACTTATGAATCAGTCTTGAAATCAATAGTCAATTCATTCATCTTATTCTTATATATTTACTAACAATTTTATCCAAGTATCGAATATTTGTAATATATAAAAATATACATGAGGCTACCCATAGCCGATGACTGTCTATACATCCTGAAATTTGTCTACATAAATATTTGAGATAGCACGCCAACAATCCCTCTTCCATTGGGGTAGAGTGGGGTATCTATATCATCTTCAACTCAACAATCTAAAAAGTTGTAGCTCTTTGATTCAAAAGCAACCTGAAATCTAAAGCATCTCAAGCATAAGTTTGATTTTCACCTATCATGAGCCTAATCATAACACTTTATTCTCCAATTGATCTCTCGAGGGGAAAACCAAATACCTTTCAATCATATCGATATCAAATCATCTAATGAACTTTGTTCCTAGCCTTGCTAGCAAATCTTGATAAAATTATCAAATCAATCATCATTGGGATATATCTTTCCCTACCAATCCCCATGTTATTCAACACAATCCTTGCATTGTTGTGAATCCTCAATGATGTTATCAATCAATCATTCAGATCAATCAACTTTAGCTTGGCTATTAACATCTCAAAGAGATCATCGATATTCATTTTTGCATCGTCATCAACATCAAAATTAGTATCAAAATCAACATCAATCTTTGAACCAATGCAACGAGTACATTGCTTCAAAGAGAGGGATAATGTAGACACTTAAAAATGTCTTGATGGATCACATTGGCTAAATAACATCATTTTGTCCTAAAAAACATCCTCTTTTCGCTTAATTAATTAAATTAGCCTAGCTATTTAATTAATTGCCTCATTTTCATCTATTAATCTAATTGACCTTATTAGGTTAATTCATCCCCTTTCATGCTAATATTTTATATTATTAAATTAAATACATCAAGTTATTTAATTTATTTCCTATTGGCATAACAATTAGCACATTTGGAGTGCGAGTTGATATAAACAACTATGCACAGTGCGTAATGATTACTCTTCAAATTAGGAGGGGAATCTCCCTCTTTTGCTGATATGCATTAAAAAGTAAATGATTCTAAATCCTATCTTTTTGACTCAACTAAAAGAGGCACAAGGTTAAGGAAACCAAGAATGTTGCAGATAAGGATTTTCTTTGGTTTTGCAGATCTTAACTACAACTAACTAAATGCTTTAATCTATCCTATTCCCTCTAGAAAAACCAAGCATGAGGAATTAGGAGAAAGAATGTGATTATACGATAAAATCTACAACAAGATTTCCAAGGAGGAGGGACCCCTATCCGAGGAATAGGCTGATATGAATTTTATTAGGCACGACATCAAATGATAAGCTCAATTACTGAATTTCCAAGGAGGAGGAACCCCTATCTGAGGCGTAGATATGCAACAAGCTTATTAGCAACGACACTTAAATGATAATTCTTCTTCCCAAATTTATGAGGACCCCTATCTGAGGCATAATTTGAAAGAAAAACTATTAAACATAACATAAGATAGCAAAATAGGACAACAAATTGCATTGGCGAGACACACATACAATAAACGATAAAACTAGAAACTCCATTTAACTTAGTTTGAACAAACACCATAATAATAGCATTAAGGCAAGGTGGCACAAATATTTATTATCACAATAAAAGCTCATGAACAAATACAAAACAACAATATTTCTGGCAAGGTGGTGCATCATATATTACTATCGCGTGCAAAATTTAATTAAAAATGAGCAAAGAGCTCTTATTTATAGGCATCAAAGGTGTAGGGAACCCTAAAATCACCTTGAGTCAACTACAGTCTCGCAAGCATGTGATATTTTATTGCTAAACCTAATTGTATACAACTATAGAGTTAACTGGAAAGCTACCATCAGCTAACTGGAATGAACTAAAATAAATGGATGTTTGCAAAGAGCACGTCCTTATTGATATGCACGTTAACTGATAACTAACATAAGTTTACGGAGAATGAAAACTAAATGAAAACTCCATTTGTACATAGGAAATTCCAAAATAGATGTGCATGAGATGTGGAACAACGAGTTAACTCAGAAAGAGGTGTCGAGTTAACTGCTGCATATGATGTTTATTCTAAAAAGGTGGGACATCCTAATCTGGAGTTCACTCACTGTGATCTTGAGCAAGTAACCCCTCCACGAGGTTGTTGACTTCATCACCATCTAGGGCACTGATGCTTCTCAACTATCAATTCACTACTTGTCGACAACTCAAGAAATCCTGGAAATCTCTAAACACTTAAACTAGCATTTCACTAACTAGTAACTATGGTGGCTTTGTAACTAAAGTGATGGACACTGTTTCTTCTATAACTTTATGCTTCTATCGCTTCTCACGTTTTTTAGGCTTATCTCTATGGAAGAGTGTTGCATGATGAAATCACAAAATTTGACTGCGAACCCTTTGGTTGTGAGAAATGGAAATGAACTTGTTGCACACGTAGAATTCCAGTACTATCATCCTGCTAAATTGGCCTTGGAAGACAATCAGTTATATGAGGTATGAAACCATGTGGACTTGAGTGACTACGCTTGTCAACCCTTCGGATGCACTTGATACAAATTGGTGTAAGCTTTTCTAATGAAATCATGAATTAAGACTGATTTGGTCTTGAATTCAGTTTGCATGAACTACATTATGAAAATCTCACCCATTGATTGTAAACACGACTATGTTCTGACAAATTTCTCCAGAAAGCCAAAAATGCCCCTGATGAGGCTAAAAATAGCTTGTTAGAGGGAAATTTTCATGAAAAAATTCTGAGACGTGGGTTTTGTGAAAAAAATTAATTCTAAACAAATCCACAACATCAGAAATCTGAAAAAATGCCTTTTAGCTTGACATGCAAAGACTTTCCTAAAAAATGCAACTAGGGCAACAGGGGCTGTGGAGGAAGATTTTTTTGAAAAAATCTAGAACATGGATTTTGTGCAAAAGATGATTTTAAGCAAACCTAGATCCTCTGTTTTGAAAAATACTGACTTTTACTCTACCATGCGAAGGAATTTTAGTTGAGAAAAGAAAAACTTCAAGAATTGAAGCTTTGAGACAAATTTTCTTGAAACACATGGGTTTTGTAGAGAAAATCATGCAAAACCAATCCAGATGATCAAAATTGTCAAAACTTGTTGAATTCTTGGACATGCGAATAATACTTAAGACAAGAATAGAAGAAAATTTTCTGAAGTCTGTTGATTATTCTAGACCTATATCTACAAGTAAATTTGAAAAATAATACTTATGGTGCCTTCAAATACTACTTGCACAAGAGAAAACTCATTTGCACTCAACCTGTTGTGAGAGAAATGGATGCCTCTTTGAAATAAATAAAGAATTTTGAGGGTTTAAATGCCAACTGCAAGTAAAAACCCTAATTTGGAAAGAAAATATCTGATTGGACCTCACTTTACTCAACATACTCGAACTTAAAAATAGACACCACCTTCTAAAAGTTCGGTCTATCTCAACATGCTCAATTAACATTGAGTTTTCAAAATAGGTGCCACTTTAAAATATTGAAGAAATATGTCTTTTGCAAGCAAAAAACAGACAAATGAAACTGAAAATTTTAATATTATTTTATTTAGCTAACCGAGTTCCACCTTTTTGGGTTGTCTTGTAATTGCATGTTGATTCCAAAAAGTCAAAGTTTGAATTTCTAGGCATCCTCCTTCAAAACTTTAGATTTTTAGCTAACTTCCTATTTTGTAGCTGCCTAAAAACGTCACTACAGCCTTTGTTGAGCCTTGATTTCTAGATGCCCGATTGATACTAGAGCTGAGCTGATACATTTGTTGTGTAGCTAGAACAACTTTGATGAAATGTCTACTAGGAGTTGTGAGTGCTAAAAACTGAGTATGGTACCTCAAAAATAATGGTGCCTTTGTCAAAAAGAATGTACATGCCACCAGACTTAGACATTTCATGCTTCAAATTGTCATTGTCGGTGAATGATGACTTTCGTCGACTGGACGCTAGATCCATCATGTAGTTGGAAGAATTACACACCCAATGAATGCATATGCAAGGCCTGAATGTTGGATTAAGACCTCCAAATGCAAGGGCACCCTGGCTTGTAGAGGAGTAGAAACATAAATTAACATGATTTTTCATTTTGTCAATTTCAACCAAGTGCCTACTTTAACTCTCGCTACCAGGAGCTAGATTGCTCTTATTTGTGTGTTGATGGGCTTGCTGCGTAGCTAGAACAACTTGGAAGAGATGTCTCTGGGAGTGATGAAGCGAGAAGACTACATTTAGTGCCTCTAGAAGAAGGGCACCTTTTTCAAGGCAATATGTAAATTCCTTAGCCATTTTTTAGCTTGTCTCCATTTTGCACTGATTTTCCACTTATTCTTCACTCACGGGCATTTGACAAATCTTGAGGGCTGATGGTTGGGTTCACTGAATAGATAGAAGGATTTTGCACAAGTCTCATGAAGATTACAGATGCTAAAAGCCTCATCTAGCTAGCCAAAAGGCTAGTGCCCCTGGCCTATAGAGGTATAGTTTGATATGTCCACTTTTATTTTATCTCCATTTTATGTGCTCGCTGGAACCACTACCACAGTCACTCAGCTTGTCTGATGAACTCGTGAATGGATGCATCATAGAGTTGGACTGAATTAGAAGAGATCCCCTACAAACAAAAACTACAAATTCATTTATCTGACATGTCTAATTCAAGGGCACCCCTGGGCTACAAGGGTGCAGAAATTGCAAATTTGGTTGTCCCTTTGATGTGTAGACTCTCTGTAACTTCTGCTTCCACCTCTAATTGTTGGAGTTCCACAGATTAGATGGACTTGCTTGATAGCTTTTCGGAAATCTGACTAAATAACAAAGAGAATGAATATATTTGCAACCAATAACAACTAAATATGGGCCTCCAAATTGAAGGGCGCCCCTGAGCTATAGGGGCACAAATTTGCTCTAGACTTGATGTTTTCCTCCATTTTGCACTCTTTGAGCACTGTGTTGGTTGCTGAGTTGACCACATAGAAGAATTAGTGCTGCTGATGGGTGTGTGTGATAATATTTCACCATTTTCACATGTACGAACACTGTTAAATTGATTTGCATGTTGATTGCACAAGTGTCTCCCATGTTACAAAGTGAAAGTGTTTCCAGACTTAGAATATTTTTTCTAATTTTTGCCATTTGAAAATCCCCTCTATCGAGAAGCATATTTTTTAGCATCTTTCATTATAGAATGTTCTGCTTTGAGTTTTAGGCTTAGATTTTGATACCTGGTACTGACCAACTATCATTGACGACCTCAGAGGTCCTAACTTTTATCCTGAAAAAAATGAAAACTACCCACCAAGCTTAAACTAACTTCACCATTGTGATTGTGAAGCAACATAAGACAATCAAAATTAATTTCAGATAATTCTGGCAAGTTTCTATTTTTAGGGTTTTTTTTACCTAAAAAACAGGGGTCTAAAAACCCTAATTTTCAAAAATTTCAAAATCTTCCAATATCTTCCTAACATCACACTAACCAAAATCCTATACTTGATTTGCAAAATTGAGTTTTGACATCATTTTTACAAGGTTTAGACCATTTTAAGTCAAAATGCCTTAATGAAGCAAATAATTTTTTTGGTTTGCTTGGCTTGAATAGACAACGATTATGCTTGCAAGTGCTATCTGGTGACCATGTCAGATAATTACGGCATAGGAGAACCAAGATTCTCTGTGTTTTTTGTAGACCAATGACTTAACATCGGGCATTGGAGTTAGGACTCTTTCCCTAATCACCTAAAACACGACAAAACATCACAAAATGGGAAAACACATTACGACATAATGAAAAACAAAAATTACTTAAAAAATTACTCCATCATTGAAGGGATGAAGTGATTGGGATATTGTCCACTGCATAATAGTGGGAAGAGCCTCCCATTGGTGTTTTTTTTTCCTAAAAGGATTTACTTCTCTTTTGATGGGCATTGCAGGAGGCAATCCTTCTGGACTGAAGATTCTCAAGTATTCGCACATCCATGCAAAGGTATTCTGACAAAAGTTGGAATATGATGCAAATGGGAAAAATGATACCCTAGAGGCATAAGTTCTATCATCTTCCATCCTCAGGATATTGGATTCTTCAACCCAGTCGATCGAGTTCCAAACTTGATTTTAATAATGTCGTAGGTGATCTTTTTGAGCCTAAAAATATCCTTTGACCAATTTTTTAATCAACTCTATATCACCTTTGACACATAGGATTTTGATCCCAATGTCTCGGGCATCTTTGAGGCCTAACAAAAGCACCTATTTCTCAGCTTCAGTGAATTCCAATTGCATAGATGGGTGCAACTGTCCTTTAGGGGAGATGATCAATTCCCCTGCTTTTGAAATTGTATTTAAATAACCTCCATCAAATTGTATTTTCCATGAATTTATATCCTTTGTCAATATTTTTTTAGAACAAGCAATGTTATGTTCTTCAATTTCTATCTTTGACAAAGTCACACAATTACCAAGATCCATTTCAGGCTTTTCTTCTACTAGAACAAATGACTTGAGCACATCTTGCTTCTTTACAACCTTGAGAATTTGATCTAGTTGTTCTAGATGATCTTGAAGATATTCTAATTGAGATATTTACACCTTGGTCTTCATCATCGATGCTATGATGTCAAAATTTGTTGAAGACATCTCTTGAGCAACTAGCATAGTAATCTCATGTGAATATTTGAGTTTAGAAGTGGGAAGCACTTATTTACCCTTTTCATTTAAATTTCCACCTTTCTTCTTCTTCTTTCCATGTCTTGAAGTGTTGAGCATGTGTGAACATAGGAGGAGTGTACTGATGGTATTCTTCTTATTGTTCTTGATTTACAGGTTCTTTATTAAAGTATCCCGCAGCGGAGTCGCCATCGAATTTGTCCATTTGTGGAAAAAAAACCTTCAAATTTGGTGTTGGTACAAAACTAGAATTGGGAACAACTTCAGTGTATCCCATGATTTGGATCATTCTTAGATTCCCTAGACATGTGGATCCAGTATGTGCATTAGTTTCATGGAAACAAAAAAATACTACATGGTGTGCAACTTCAATCATTGGTCTTGATAGAGATGTTGCAATCGTGGCTAAAAATTGTCACTTTTTGGTTGGTACAGTTGCTGAATTGGAGATTTGATAGAATTTTCTTTCATCAAGCCAAAAGTGATCATATTGTTCTCCAACTTGATGGTGTGTTCTTGTACACTCTTCAACTCTGTCATGGATCAAGTGTAGAAGAAAGTCTTGTAACAAGACGATTAAATCTTGATACAAAATCCCTCATGTGTTCATTGTACTCCATCTTTGAATTTGTAAGTTGGGTGAACAATAGGCGACTGTCTTCAACGGGATTAAATCTCACCAAAACATTCTTGCTTATAGTTTCCTAGCTTGTGATACTACCTAGCACTAGGTGATTGAACCAATTGGAAAAATTTACTGCAAGAGTTGACAAAGAGACGCATCATGATGTCTTCATGTGCCACGTGCAAGATGATGCAAGCCATTGTGAACACAGAAGACTGTTCCTATAGGTGTTGAGTTCCATCACTGTGAAACCGGTGAAAGTGCTTCCTTGACCCTTTAGGTAACTCATGATTTTCCTGAAAAGCCAAAGGTCCAATGTTATTACCCCAAGGTAATGGGGGTGGACGTCTCCTGCTAGCATCATTGTTGTTATCACCCTTTCTTTTGTATGGATCATGCAATCGGATGCTAGAATGTCATTCCTGTGAAATAAAAGCGTTTATCTTTTCTTGAAGTTTTCCTGCCTCGTGCCCCACGGTGGGCGCCAAAAAATTGTTGGCATCACAATTAGCACCTCTGTAGTGTGAGTTGGTACAAAAATCTATGTATAGTGTGTAATGATTGCTCTTCAAGTTAGGAGGGGAAGCTCCCTCTTTTGTCGATATGCGTTAAAAAGTAAATGATTCTAATTCCTAACTTTTTGACTCAGCTAGAAGAGGCACAAGGTTACGAAAACCAAAAACATTGCAGCTAAGGATTTTCTTTGGTTTTCTAGATCTTAAATACAACTAACTAAATGCTTTAATCTGTCCTATTCCCTCAAGAAAAATAGAGCATGAGGAATTAGGAGCAGAAATGTGATTATATGATAAGCTCTGCAACGAGATTTCCAAGGAGGAGGGGCCCCTATTTGAGGCATAGGCTAATATGAAGTTTATTAGGCATGGCATCAAATGATAATCTCAATTACTAAATTTCCAAGGAGGAGGAACCCCTATCTGAGGTGTAGATATTCATCAAGCTTATTGGCAACAACACTTAAATGATAATTCTTCTTCTCAAATTTCCAAGGAGGAGGGACCCCTATCCGAGGCGTAGATTGAAAGAACAACTATTAAACATAACATAAGATAACAAACTAGGACAACAAATTGAATTGGTGAGACAAACATACAATAAATGATCAAACTAGCAACTTCGTTTAACTAAGTTTGAAAAAACACCATAATAATAACATTCAGACAAGGTGGCGTAGCTATTTATTATCACAATAAAATCTATGAACAGATACAAAACAATAATATTTCAGGAAAGGTGGCACAATATATATTACTATTGCGTGCAAAAGTTAATTACAAATGAGCAAAGAGCTCTTATTTATAGACATCAAAGGTGCAGGGAACCCTAAAATCACCTTGAGTCAACTACAGTCTCGCAAGCATGTGAGATTTTATTGCTAAACCTAATTGTATGCAATTATACAGTTAACTGGAAAGCTACCATCAACTAACTAGAATGAACTAAAAAAAATGGGCATCCACAACAAGCAAGTCCTTATTGATATTCACGTTAACTGATAACTAACATCAGTTAATGGAGAATGAAAACTAAATGAAAACTCCATCTGTACATAGGAAATTCCAAAATAGACATGCATGAGATGTGGAACAACAAGTTAACTCAGAAAGAGGCATCGAGTTAACTATTGCATATGATGTCTATTTTGAAAAGGTGGAACATCCTAATTTGAAGTTCACTCATCGTGATCTCGAGCAATTAATCCCTCCACAAGGTTGTTGACTGCATCACCATCTGGGGCACTAATGCTTCTCAACTGTCAATTCACTGCTTGTCAGCAACTCAAGCAATCCTAGAAATCTTTGCATACTTAAATTGGAATTTCATTGATTGGTAACTTAGGTGGCTCCATAGCTAAATTGATGGCCAATGTTTCTTTTGCGTCCTTACGCTTCTGATGCTTCTCACATTTTTCAAGCTTTTCTCTATGGAAGAGTGTTGCATGATGAAACCGTGAAATTTGACTATGAACCCTCTAGTTGTGAGGAATGCAAACGAACTTGTTGCACACATAGAATTCAAATGGTATCATCCATCTAAACCGGCCTTGGAATACAATCAACTATACGAGGTATGAAACCACATGGACTTGAGTGACTACGCCTGTCAACCCTCCAAATGCACTTGATACAAATCAATGTTAGCTTTTTCTGATAAAATCATGAATTAAGACCGATTTGGTCTTGAATTTAGTCTACATGAATTGCATTATGAAAAACTCGCCTGTTGACTGTAAACACAACAATGTTCTGACAACTTTCTCTAGAAAGCCGAAAATACTCTTGATGAGGCTAAAAATACCCTGTCAGAGGGCAATTTTCACAAAAAAAATTGAGACATGGGTTTTGTACAGAAAATAATTCTAAACAAACCCACAAGGTCAGAAATCCGAAAAAAATGCCTTTTAGCTTGGCATGCAAAGACTTTCCTGAAGAAAGCAACTGGGGCAGCAAGGGCTATGGAGGCAATTTTTTTTGAAAAAATTTGGAACATGGGTTTTGTGCAGAAGATGATTTTAAGCAAACCTAGATCCTACGTTTTGAAAAATATTAACTTTTACTCTACCATGCAAAGAAATTTTAGTTGAGAAAAGAAAAACTTCGAGAATTGAAGTTTGAGACAAAATTTCTTGAAAAATTCTAACACATGGGTTTTGTAGAGAAAACAGTGCACAACCAACCCAGATGATCAAAATTGCCAAAAGTTGCTGAATTCTTGGACATGCAAAGAATACCTAAGACAAGAATAGAATAAATTAAGATAGAAGATAGAATTTTTATGTTTCTGCTTCTGTAAAAATCGCCATGCTTGTCTGTTGATTATTTTGGACCTGTATCTGCAAGGAAATCTGAAAAATAATATTTATGGTGCCTTCAAATACTGCTTGCACAAGAGAAAACTCATTTGCACTCAACCTATTGTGAGAGAAATGGACGCCTCTTTGAAATAAATAAAGAATTTTGAGGGTTTAGGTGCCAATTGCAAGTAAAAACCCCGATTTGGAAAGGAATTGTCTGATTGGACCTCACTTTACTCAATAGAAACTGAATCGAAGTTAAAAATAGGTGCCACCTTCTAAAAGTTCAGCATAACTCAACATGCTCAATTAACATTGAGTTTTCAAAATAGGTGCCACTTTAAAATATTGAAGAAATACGCCTTTTGCAAGCAAAAAACTAACAAACGAAACTGAAGATTTTAATATTATTTTATTCAGTTAACTAAGTTTCACCTTTCTAGATCATCTTGTAATTGCATGTTGATTCCAAAAAGTCAAATTTTGACTTTCTAGGCATCTTCCTTCAAAACTTGAGATTTTTAGCTAACTTGCTATTTTGTAGCTACCTGCAAATGTTACTACAACCTCCATTGAGCCTTGATTTTCGGATGCTCGGTTGATGCTGGAGCTGAGTTGATACATCCATTGCATAACTAGAACAACTCTGATGTAATGTCTGTTGGGAGCCGTGAGTGCTAAAAGTTGAGTTTGGTACCTAAAAAACAATGGCGCCTTTCTCAAAAAGAATGTACACGCCACCAAAAGCCATTTCATTGATTAGCCATTTCATGCTTCAAAACTGTCGTTGCTGGTGAATGATGATTCTCGTCGACTAGATGCTAGATCCATCATGTAGCTAGAAGAATTATGCACCCGATGACTACATATGCAAGGCTTGAATGTTGGATCAAGACCTCCAAATGCAAGGGCACCCCTGGCTTGTAGAGGAGCAAAAACATAAATTAACATGATTTTGCATTTTGTCAATTTCAACCAAGTGCCCTACTTTGACCCTCGCTACCGGGAGTTGGATTGCTCTGATTTGTGTGCTAACAAGCTTGCTACATAGCTAGAACAACTTGGAAGAGATGTTCCTAGGAGTGATGAAATGAGAAGACTGTATTTAGTTCCTTTAGAAGAATGACACCTTTTTCAAGGCAATATGTAAATTCCTTATCCATTTTTCAACTTGTCTCCATTTTGTACTAATTTTCCACTTATTCTTCACTCACAGGTTTTTGAAAAATACTAAGGGCTAATGGTTGGATTCATTGAATAGCTAGAAGGATTTTGCACAGGTCTCATGAAGATGACGACTACTAAAAACATCATTTAGTTGGCCAAAAGGCTAGGTGCCCTTGGCCTGTAGAGGTATAGTTTGATATGTCCACTTTTATTTTATCTTTGTTTTACGTGCTCGTTGGAACCACTACCAGGGTCACTCAGCTTGTCTGACGAACTCGTGAATGGATGCATCATGGAGCTATGCTGAGTTAGAAGAGATCCCCTGGAAACAAAAACTACAAATTCATTCATCTGACATGTCTAATTCAAGGGTGCCCCTGGGCTACAGGGGCGCAGAAACTGCAAATTTGACTATCCATGCAATGTGTAGACTCTTTGTAACTTTTGCTTCTACCTCCGATTGCCAGAGTTCCGTAAATTAGATGGACTTGCTTGATAGCTTGTCAGAAAGCTGACTGAAAACCGAAGCGAATGAATATATTTTCAACCAAAAACAACTAAATTTGGGCCTCTAAATTGAAGGGTGCCCCTGAGCTATAGGGGCGCAAATTTGCTCTGGACTTGATGTTTTCCTCCATTTCGCACTCTGTGAATACCGTTTTGGTTGTTGAGTTGACCATGTAGAAGCATTACTACTACTGATGTGTGTGTGTGTGTGTGACTGTATTTCACCATTTTCACATGTACGAACACTATAAAATTGATTTACACATTGATTGCACAAGCATCTCTCACATTACAAAGTGAAAGTGTTCCCAGACTTGGAATTATTTTTCCAATTTTCGTAATTTGAAAATCCCCTTTGTCAAGAAGCATCTTTTTTAGCATCTTTCATCATAGAATGTTCTGCTTTGAGTTGCAGGCTTAGATTTTGATACATGGTACTGACCAATTACCATTGATGAACTCAAAGGTCCTAACTTTTCTCCTAAAAAAGTGGAAACTACCCACCAGACTTAAACTGAATTTTAACTAAAACTGACTTCACCATTGTGATCGTGAAGCAAAATAAGCCAATCAAAATTAATTTCAGCCAATTTTGACAAATTTATATTTTTAGGGTTTTTTGACCTAAAAACAAGGGTTTGAAAACCGTAATTTTCAAAAATTTAAAATTTTTCTAGTATCTTCCTAACATCACATTGACCAAAAGCCTATACTTGATTTGCCCAAAAATTGAGTTTTGACATCATTTTTACAAGGTTTAGACCATTTTAAGCAAAATACCTTAATGAAGCGAACAAATTGGTTTGGATACAACAAATCCCTAAAGTCCTCTTATTTAATTAAATAACCCTACATTATTTAATTAAATTTCATATCACCTTCCCCTTTTCATTAAATCATTTTATTTAATGAATATTGTCTAAATCCCCTAATTTTCATAATTGAAACTTTATTTAATTATCAAATTAGTAATAAATCTAATCCCCCACTTGGAAAGGAATATTCCTCCTTTGCACATTCTTCGAAAAGGAATATTCCCATGGAATATTCTTTCCCCTTTTTCACATTAAAAATTTGTTTTAATTTGCTAAAATATCTACTTCCCTCACCCATGAGAATATCCCAAAGAATATTCTCTTTTCTCACTCATTTGAAAAATGGAATATTCTTACAAAGCTTCATGTGCAAGTTAACTCAAAACTTCTTGTGCAAGTTAACTTGTGACCTCTTGTACAAGTCAAAAGTGTGTTTGTTTGGATGAATGTAATCCCTAGATTAAATATCAACTTGCATTTTCAACCCTTGATGAGAATCCATGATCCATGCCTCCATCTTCTTTCCTTTTTGACCATTGATTAGCCTTTTTGATCTCAACCCTCCATTTCTCATTTTCTCTCCTATAAATAGGCCACTATTTGGAGACAAATGGATCCATATTTCAACAAAAAACTTATGTTGTTAAAATCATTTGCACTTGCATTCACATTTAACATCATTTTAGCTTTATTTACTTGCATATTAGCTTAGCTTCCATTAATGGCTTCCATGATAACATAGATACATACTCCTTGAAAATCACAACTTGAAAATCATGCAAAAAGAAATAAAAATGCTAAAGAGTATAGGCATAGACATCATGCTATTTTTTCCAAGTTAAAAGAAGAGAACAAACCAACAACACAAGATCAAAATTTAGTTCAAAAAAAGCATGATGATTCTCCACCTTTGCAACAACCAAAACATGAAACCTCTATGGACATTATCATTAGGCCTCCTATTTTGATTAACTTAGATGATGATGATGATGAGAATACTGAGATTGATGAGGAAGTGCATAATAAGCTGAATTTATTATTTTCCTCTTCCATGAGCTTAGATAATAACAACTGTGATGATCCTCTTAACAAGAGTGCATCACCAGGTGTTGAACCTGGTGATTGTCCTAGTACAAAAAAATTGTTTCCCCTTTGGCTAGTCATCTACCTTTTGTATATGATGAACAAGATTGGGATGTAGACGACTTGCTATAGGTCAGCTCGTATGTGTCATACTATTTGTATGTCTTGTTTTCATATTCTTTGTGTGATTGCATGTGTAATGTGATCCACCATACTATTCTTCTTGGTGTGTCTTTATGTTTGTGAGTCTAATATGGATGACCCTTATCACTCTATTGGTGAAAGGATACAAAGGAAGATAATTTTTTGTGACATTCTTCTATTTGTATCTTAATTCTTCTATATATCATAATCATTGTCTTTTCATTTTTCTCATGTTTCATTTTGGGGATGATATAAAGCATCAATATATTTAGGTCTCTTCCATGTTGACCCAAAAGGATTATCCTTTGTTCTCACTCTTTATGTGTCATTCTTCCTTTGTACTCATTGTTACATGAGTTATTTGGGGAATGATGACAATTCTGAGCTCGATTATATCACTGTAGCAAATACATACGTTGATCCAAAATCCATGGATCCCTTATGTATTATCTTAGGATTGCACATGGGGGGAAATCTACTTTTCATGACATAGCTTCATTTGGAAACATATGTTTGGCATAGGGCTTTCAAAATAAGCTCTCATGTCTCTTTCATCTATTGTATTTTATCATATTCTACTTAAATTAATTGATCACAACATGGTGTTTAGCAATTTATTTAAAGTGGGGGGCATTATGCCTCATGCTTGTTGCTTGCTTGATGTCATGACCTCTTGTTCAAAGTGTGGTCTTCTTATTTCACATGATGTGTCTTCTTGTTGGTTACATTGGGATTGATGTCCTTCAAGAGCATGAACTTTCTTGGCATATGACATTCCTCTTAGTGGTAATACTATGGCTTTCATTCCCTAAGGTGTGAATATTTTATCTCTCGACTAGTCCTCTCTTGATGGTGATATTGAGTGTGATGTTCCCTAAAGTGATACCTTTCATGAACTAAGAAAAACCCCTTTGACTATCTTAAACCAAAACTTTTGTTCACTAAGAATAACACAATTTTCTTGGTGGTGCCTTTGTTTCACGAGTGTCTAGCATAACATAGCTTTCTAGGCTTGTGATTGTCATATGTGGGGCCTTATCAAAGTTATCAAGGATTATAACTTTTGGTATGGTTGATGTATGGGATCCTATAGACCTGGCATGACTTTCCTATTGCCACTTGTTTCATGAGTTCACACCTTGTATACCTAGTGTATGTTTCTCACTTATTTAGGCTCATTGAGTGTATATCAGACTGTACTTGTGAGCATCTTTCTTATGGCCACCTTGCATAACACAAATTTTTTTCCTATTGTTCCATGAGAGCATGTTTGATGGACTTGGCATAACACAACTTGCTAGTTATCCTTTTTTCATCTTTGCATTAGTTTCAACATTAAATGATTGTGTATCTTGTCTTGTTGCTTCATATCATACAATCATGTGTGTCCCTTTGTGCTTATGTTGATTTTCCATGGGATCTTGGATCATGGGTGCTTGGACAACCCCTTGATCCTTGTCATCCTATCCCATCGATATTTTTACACTTGGATCCCTCTTGGTGTATATTTTTCTACTTTAGTTTGATTTTGAGCGTAAGTTCATACTCTCACTAAAGTGGGGGCTAAATGTAGTGTAGAAAAATTTACTCCTTTACATTTTCAAACTATGTTTGGGTCCCTTAATTAAATTGGACTTAATTAAGCTTCTAATTTCCTAAATTATGCATTCCTAAGCCTTATTATTACCATTTTTGGAAAGCAAAATTGATATTAAACAAATGCTAGCATTATTTTAATCACCTTGGAAATTGTGTGTCCTGGATTTAGGTCCTATGATCCATTTTCCCAATGGCGAATGGGTCCTATGATCCATTTTCCCTATGGAGAATGGGTCCTCCTTAAGTGCTAATACCCAATTTTTAATATTTTTTTGGTGGTATTTTAATGATTCAAATTCAGGTTTTAAATGTCAGCTTATGGAATCTAATTTTTAAGAAATTAGATAAACACCTATAAATACCTAGTTATTTTATCAATTCAGATCATCTAGCATTAAGGAAACTTTCACAAGAGAAAATATTATTGTCAAGAAAATTGAAGAGTAGATTGATCAAGCATCTACAATAGAAATCAAGATCATATCATCATTTCAAAGTTATGTGTGTTCATGTTATGTTTAGGAGCTAACATTGTGGTGTAGGTTTCAAGAATTCAAGCAAGCATTCAATCATCAAATCAAGAAATCATTCAACCCTTGATTCATTCAAGATCCAATCCTTAGAGAGATGTGTTGGACTTTAGTCCTCTAAGGGAAACCATTGAGGGTTTGGTGAGTTGTGACATATATTTGTTCATTAATCAATCCTTGTAATTTGTCATTATCTTTCATTATCATGGTTTAATTACCAAAATGAGGTTTGACCAAGGAAAACCCTTACTCACCAAAAACAAACAATTTTTCCATTTCTTTGTGTTTGCAGATTTGTAGGTGAAAAGGGACTAAAATTGGATCAAAAGTGCAATTTTACAAAGTTTTCACAGTTGTCAAGCCATAGAAACTCATTTGTAAATTTTATTTTTGACCTTCTGATAGTGGAATCCAAAGGAATCAAGAGTGCAAATCTAAGATCAAAGGACTGTGAAAGCAGATTTTGGAACCTTGCTCAGAGACCCATTCACCCTAGGGTGAATGTCTAGTAGGAAACTCAATAATCACTTTTGGTGATAGGTGAACATCAATTTCCCCTTCTTAGATCTACTAGAAGATTTTTTTTGTTTGTTTAGGATATGCTTTAAATCTAAATTTTAAGTTTTATAGAGCAAAATTGAGTTCATTAGGTATTTTATTTTTATCTCCCCAAAGTGTATTTCAGTCATATTTATCATTTTTTGTCATAAGGGAACAATAGATCCCCTAATAGGGTTGACTCACCTAAATATTGAAAGTCAATCCTACCTTTGGGAGATCTCTTCTCCTAATGAAATTAGAAGAAATATAGGTACATCATCCTTATTCATCCCATTTTTGACCACCCTCCATTTTATTTTGATAAACCTATTTTTCTTTATTTCATAAAATATAAAATATCACTTAGGAACTCAATTGCTTGCTCGATTCTTTGAGAAGTGAGAATCAATCTAGGATCTAATGTCGGTTGTAGATTACATGCAATCCAATCAAAAAAGCATTGAATATCAAAATAGTGGAATGGAGAAAGAAATTTGAAAGAGAGAAATTTGAGAATACCCCTTGATACTCTCATCAAGCTATCACTGAACTTGTGAAGGTGAGAGTGGAGTGTTTTATATATAGAAAAATTAGGGTATACACATACAAGAGGTGTATTAACTATTACTACCCATAAAAGGTGGGAGGTTTCACCTACTTGGTAAATGATAAAACATGTGACATAAACTCCTTAGGTGAAGATAAAAGAGAGGTTATGAGAGGTGGCACATTAAGCCAAAATAGGATGAGAAAACCAACTACCCCATAACCTACTCAGGTAAGGACAAAATAGTGGTAATGAGAGGTGACACAACAAGCCAAAAGATGGTGTGTAACTAAACTACCCATGTGTGGAAGAGAGTGACACATGTAGCTGATGTATTTTGTCATGTGTCCTCAAATTAACCACACCTAATAAATCTGTAAAATCATAAATAATATGTGTATGAAAAAATAGATACCCCTAACATAAGGAAAACAAAAAATTGAAAATATGGGTCTATTGGTGTTTCAATTCACACCTCTGGAGAGCGTATTGGAAACATACAACTATGCATAGATAAATTACTCTTCAAATTTGGAGGGGAAGCTCCCTCTTTTTTTATTATGTTTTTTAAAAGAAACAACTAAACTAATGGCCGATATTTTGTTCTCAAATTGAGAGCACAAGGTTTATAAAACTCTTCATGTCATAGGTGAGATTTTCTCTGGTTTCACAAATCCAATTACAACTAGGCCTACTCTAAAATGCTTCTAATTTCTCAAGTAAATTCAGAGCAAGAGAAAATAGAAGTAAACAAGTATGATTTTCTGACACAAAATCTCAAATAAACTTGCATCCAACATTCACCCGAAGACTCATTGTACTTTCAGTTGTAAGCTGAAATAAAGATTATGGAAGCCAATTAATGAAAGAAATGAGACATTGGATCAAAGAACAAAGGTGTGCGATTTATTTCCTCAAAGATTTCTTGAACAAAAATAGCACATCTGGGACAAAAAATTATATGATGAAACACAAATAATAGACAATCAAACTAGCTTTATAACTTGAAATTAAAAAATAAACTAAACAATGATTTGCAGCCACAAGTAAGCATACAATATTGTTCTTACACTATGTGAACCAACACTGACAGCAATATTGCGGGCAAAATAATGCATCAATTTGTTATCACAAGAAAAAGTTAAACAATAATGAGCAAGGTTTCCCTTATTTATAGAAGCTTGAAGGAGTAGGGAACCCTAAAATCTCCTTGAGTTAACATTTAGTTCTTGCCAATCAACAATATTTATTCCTCTATCTAAATGTAGGTAACCTAATAGTTAATTGGAAAGTCTACTTCAATTAACTGATTCTAAACTGAAAAGAACTCCATATATACATAGGTGTCTCCAAAAATAGACATGCACGATTGGTGGGACAACGACTTAACTTGGAAAGAGGAATCAAGTTAACTCTTGTGTCAAATGTCATCTTTGGATGGGTGGGAATCCCTAACTGGCAGTTCATTGGTTGCCTCCCCAAGCAATCATCTCCTCCAAGAAATAGTTAACTACATCATCATCTAGAGATCGTCACATGCCTTAACTATTGATTCACTGCTTGTTAGCAATTTGAGCAATCCTAGAAATATTTGCACACTTAAACTAGTAGTTCACTGACTAGTAACTCTAGCAACTCCGCAACTGGAGTGATGGTCTATGTTTCTTCTGCAACTTTACACTTCTAGCGCAATTCTTGATTCTTCTCAATGGAAGAGTGTTGCATGATGAAACTGCGATGTTTGATTGTGAACACTATAGTTGTGAGAAATGCTTAGGATCTCACCGCGCACTCAGAATTCCAATGGTATTCAACCCTTTAAAATGGCCTTGTAAGGCTATCAACTATATGAGGTATAAAACCATGTGCACTTTGACTATTTACGCCTATCAAATTGTCTAAATAAACCATTGGGTGCACTTGATGCAAAACGGTGTCAGTTGTCCTCAAGGAATCATGAAGAAAGAATAATTTGGTCTTGAATTCAACCTGAGAGAATTGCATTTTGAAA
The DNA here is from genome assembly GCA_007115665.2 of Sequoiadendron giganteum. Classification (NCBI taxonomy): domain Eukaryota; kingdom Viridiplantae; phylum Streptophyta; class Pinopsida; order Cupressales; family Cupressaceae; genus Sequoiadendron; species Sequoiadendron giganteum. Next base: position 519,385,016 of record CM021109.1, read on the forward strand.
AAATTGACTGTTGATTGTAAACACGGATATGTTCAGGCAACTTTTTTGGTGAGGCTAAAAATAGCTTCTCGAGGGGCAATTTTTTTGAAATTTTCTGAGACGTGGGTTTTGTTAAGAATGTATTTATAAGCTGACCTAGATCATCAAATTCGAATAAATGACTTTTCCTTTGACATGCAACAACCCTTCGGGATAGAGGCTACAAAGATTAAAAAAAATCAAAAAGTTATGGCATATGGGTTTTGTAGGCAATTGTATGTTGGTCAAACCCAGTTTCTCTATTTTTTAAAATGATGACTTCTTTTTTAAACCCTAAAAATAGAGTGCAGTGGGGCAATTTTCTAGAAAAAAAATTGGCACATGGGTTTTGTTGCCAATACTGTGTTGAACATACCTAGAAGGTTAGATCTATGAAAAACTGTCATTTAATTGGACATGCAAGAGAAAACCCTAAGACAAGGATAGAAGAATTTTGAGGGGGAGAAGATAGAAGTTATAAATTGCCTCTTTCATTCCTTAAGGAAAACGCCTCTGTATAAACCCAATTTGATGAATTCCTAGCAAGAACGTACTAGAAAGATGAAGCATGGAAAATATTCCTCTATGCAATCTGAACCAGGAACTACAAAGAACACTGAAAATGGCCTCCGTTAGATCCTTCAAAATACGTTGGAGAGAAAATAGTTGATTTTAGCTTCAACCTGCAACAAATAATGGAGAAATGACACCTATATGCTTGATTAAATATCAATTTTGGATGTGGGAGTGTTAGTTAGGTGTGTGAACCCTAATTGAAGAGTCAATTTCTATGATTGATTCATTAACCAAAATTTCTCCTCTAATTTTAGGACACCATATGCAAGAGGAAGCATGAAAAAATTGCAATTGAGAGTCATCTAGGTCCACTTTGACTTTTTCCGCCCAAGCTTTAAGGAGTTAGAATTTTTTTAAAGATTTTCAACTTCTATTGTGACGAATTGCCTCTTTTTGACCCTAAATTCTAGTTGCATGGTTGATCCTGAAGCTTGGCTAACACATTCATTGCAAAACTGGATCAAGTTTGAAAAGATGTTCTTGGGAGTTGAAAACCTCAAAAACTAGTTCTGATGGCTTGAAATCTTGAGTGCCTTTTGCTAGAAGAGTGATTTTTTCACCAAACAACCATTTTTTAGATATTTTTCAACTTCTCCAATTTGACCCTCCATACTTCAATATGTAATTGTCGTTGATTGATGAATCTTGCGAACATGCCTAGATATGGAACAAAAAACCAGTTCAATTCCGAAAATGATGACTAGTATTGCAACGTCTAAAATTTGGTTTATGAGGCTCAAATTCCTAGGCACCCTTGGCCTGTAGGGGTGATTTTATGTCTTTGGGATACATTTCTCACTTTGTAACCTTTGATGAAATGCTCCAATTTGACCCTTGTTGTTGAGAGCTTGACTATTATGATGTTCATGTTGACGATCTCATCATGGAGATTGATCAACTTTGATGAGATCTTCTTGGGATCCATGAAGTCTAAAAGCTACATTTGAGGTCCCAAAAAGTTGGGCACCTTTTCCAAGAAGGGTGCATCTTCTTCAACACAGTCAAATTTTCATATTTTTCAATTTGTCTTTGCCTCTAGCTTTTCACGCTAGATCTTTGTTTATAGGCATTTAACAGGTCTTGAGAAATTGCAACTAGATTCATCACGTAGCTGGAAACATTTTGAGAAAATCTCTTGAAGAAGATAACTGCTAAAAACCTCATTTGGCTAAACAAAAGTCTAGGTTCTTGTGGCCTATAGGGGTCCATTTTACCTTTTGACTTGCATTTTATCCTCCATTTTACGTGCTTGCTTGATCAACAATAACTGTTGTTTGATACATCTCGTGCACTGGTGAACAGATTCATTATGGAGATGGACTAAAGTCGGGACGATCATTTGGAGATAGTCAATGAAAAAACTGACATTTGATGACTCTTTTTTGGGCGCCCCTGAGCTATAGGGTTCAATTTCATTTGTAGACTACCATTTTTTATGATTGGTAACTTCAACAACTTTCGCCTTTGCCTTCATTTTCTTGTGTTTATCAAATCTATTGGATTTTCTTGATGATTCACCAAAAAGCTAGTAGAATTCTAATGAATGTGACTAGTTTTGCAAGTGTTAAAGGCTGCATTTGACCTCTTGAATTCAAGGGTGCCCTTGGCTAGTAGGGGTTCTTTTGGCTCCAGACTTGATCATTTTTTGATGATATTAATCTCCTTCACACTTCACGATCATAGTGTTGTTGGGCTACTATGAATGCATTGAAGCATTGCTACTGCTGACATGAGTAATTTCACCATTGTGATTGTATTCACCATTCTTCATGCATAGAAACTACAAGGTTGTCTTTGGCGTCGACTGTAAATGCATCTCGCTTGTAGGAAGGCATACTATTTCCAAACTTAGAATATTTTTAGCATTTTCACCTTTTGAAAATCCCCTCCATCATGAAGCATCTTTTCGAGCATATTTCACCATATAATCTTCTATAATGCATTTGAGGCTCAGATTTTGACACCTGGTATTTGGCCATCTGCCATTGTTGACCTTAGAGGTCCTCACTTTTTTCTTGAAAAAGTGAAGTAGACGCACCAAAGCAAAATTGACTTTTTCTTGATTTTGACTTGACTAGTGTGATCATGAAGTGAAATAAGCCAACCACAATTATTTTTCAATCAATTTTGGAAAGATACTATTTTAAAGGTTTTTCCTAAAAATAGGGGCCCGAAACCCTAATTTTCAAAATTTTCAAAATTTGCCATTATCCTCTAGATAGTAAACCCACAAAAAGCACATGCTTCATTTGACCTAAAACTGAATTTTGATGACAATTTTACAAGGTTTAGACCATTTTAATCAAAATGCCTTATTGAAGCAATTTTTTTATTTTGGGTATAATAGGTTTTCAACAAATCAAGCTTGATGAGGTACCCATGTACAGAGGGATCCCCCAAAAATAAGAAACCCCCTATAAGAGAAAAATCCCTTCCATTAAGAGAGATAAATTACCCCCAAAGTAGAGAGAGAGAGAGAGAGAGAGAGAGAGAGAAAACGAAGGACTTAAAAGCCCTTCCTAAAGTAGACACTTGATGCATGCTTGGCAAATATCACAAATGAAGGAAATTTATTTTCGTGAAGGGTTTCATGAAGATGTCTATAGTCTACTCTGATGTATAATAATACTTAAGATCAATTATGCCTTCTTGAATCAACTCCCAAATGTAGTGCATATGTATCTCAATATGTTTCATCATATGATGATGAAGTGGATTCCTTCATATTTGTGTGACACTCTGATTATCACAAAAGATGATTGTAGTCTTTTGGAATGGAATTTTGAAATCAGTGAGAATATTCTAAAGCCAAATAGCCTTAGTGGTTGCATTAAATGCCCCTTAATACTCAGCCTCTATTGATGAAAAATTAATTGTAAACAATTTCTTGCTTGATGCAAAACTAGACTAGAACCAAGTGAAAACCAACACCTTGAAGTAGACTTGTGACTGCAAGAATCACTTGCCCGATTTGAATATGTGTGTCTCACCAATTCAATATCTATGGTCGCTACATATTGAATCCAATAATTGTGAGTATCTTGAATTAATGGAGGATCTACTTAGTTTCTTTCCAATGTAACTCATGTGGATCATGTATGAATTGAGAGACCATGCACACAACATATGAAATGTCAGGTCTTGTATGAGTCAAGTAAATGAGACTCCCAACAAGTTGTTGGTATAAAGTGCCATCAACCAAGGGTGAAGAACACTTAGCCTCAATTTTTACTCTTGACATAAATGGAGTCGATGTAGGCTTACAATCAACCATGCAAAATTTGGAGAGCATATCAAGTGCATACTTGGGTTGGCCAAGGAAGATACTATAAGATGATTGATTTATCTCAATCCCTAAGAAATAATCCAAAAGACAAAAGTATTGTTGCAGGTATGAAGGTGTTTTCATTGATGTCAACAAGTTGGTGTTGTCATTGATGTCAACTATGTGTTGAGGAAGTTTGTTGCATGATGAAATTGTTGAGGATATTGAGAAAATTGTGAAAAAGAGGGAAACAATTTTTTGCACCTGGGTTGTGCATGTATGGTTGAGATTAGAGGAAATTTTGTGAGTACATGGAGCTATCTTTATATTGTAGTATCTAGAGATGTGTTGAAATGAATTAATGTGTTGAGATGGTGTCTTTGGTACTTGGTTTCCAAGTTCTTTTGAGAAAATTTGATCATTGATACATTTTGACTCAAATTTTGACGAAAGTTGGTCGGAATTTCGACGACATTTCGTCGGAATTATTTCGTTGATTTTTCGATGAACTTTGAAACATTGAAATTTTGACCCAGCATCGTCGGCTGGGTCAGAATTTTGATGTTTCAAATTTCGTCAAAAAATCGACGAAATATTTTAGACAAAAGTTCGGTGAAATTTTGACAACCTTTCATCGGAATTTGAGTCAAAATGTATTAGTGGATAAATAGAGAAAAAAGTGTTGTGCAAGTGTTAAGAACATGCTCTAGGATGTGCTCCATGTTTATTCTATGTTGATGATATGCCTATGTAGATCAGATTTTTTTTCAAGGTTATCAGTAGTTGCTATATCTAGAATTTGGGTTTTTGGATCACTGTGCAGAGTGAGATATGTTCACCAGTGTGTGAAATATTTTTTCAATGGTGTTTGTTGTGGTTTGGGAGAAATTTATTTTCTCTAAATTTCTTCACCTTTTGGTTTTAGGTTGTGTCGATATGGGAAGTTTCCTATAGTTTTTGTATTTTTCAAAATTCAAGGTTTCACTTGATTTAGTGTAGTATGGTGTGTGTTTCATGTTGGCAAAACAAGGATAGAAAATTGACAGGGGGGTGAATCAATTGTTGCAAAATTTAAAACTTATTCAACCTTATCAAAATTTTAAACTAAGATCTGATAATTAATAGTGAAAGCATGAATCGACAACACAACAAAAACACACAACACCAAGATTTTTGCATGGAAACCCTATTAGGGGAAAAACCACGATGGAGGTTAATCCACAATTTATACCCTATTAAAAGTATAAGAGAAAATGAATAAGGAATTCACATGCATTCAGGCACACTACTCAAAATGGAAGGCTCGTTTCTTTACATAAAACTTTCAGATTAAATCCATTTGAAGAGATTGAATTGAGAAATTAGCTTCTTCAAAAGCCTGATTACAGTTTCAGTTAGGCACAAAAATACTTCTTCACACTTTGCTCAAAATTATACACACTCTTTACTTCTCAACACACACTTAAATTCGCTCAAACAATTTCTCTTATATATCCGCTACATGGAATTACATCAACAACTTTGTCGGCTGCAAATAAAATGAATGAATACAAACTGTCAGCCCAATTCATGAACAAATCTCAATGCACACCAATTGAAGTTGGTCACAAGATAATGAAGACCTAAATCAACATCCTTGAATGAACCAAACATTCAAAAAATAATTCACAAAGATCCGCAACACGCTACAACCACCATGTCGGCCAAGAACATGAAAAATCGAACATGCAAAGTAAAAATCTTTGATCACAAACACACCAACCATCATGGACATGAAAAAATGATAAAGAATGATCTATAAACATCTCAAGAGCATACACAACAACTCAAATTACCAAAATCATGTTCTCTTCTTCCAAACCCATCAACTACAATAACAAAATAACTGTAGGAACACAAAATTTCACAACTTTCTCAATTCTTGATGCACACCTCTGAAACTTTTGGAGAATAATCTAGATAGGCTTAGAAAAAAACCCTTTAATGCGTGACACCCAAATACGAACGTACTGAACTTTCCACCACTCTGAACTTCACAGCTTCAGAGACTATCTGCAACATATTTATTATTATTTTCTCAATATCCTTGACATATACAGCCTTCAGGACACTTAATGCTAATAGTGTTAACATCAATGACAACCACATATCAGAAACACAACCACAACATCCAACAATCTCCCCCTTTGGCATTGATGGCAACACATGATGTGAAAAATACCATCAACACAACTAGCTCTTCTTTTAGCAATCTCCCTTTGCACATTACTCTTCTCCCCAAAGTTTTCAAAGTTATTTTCACATTACTCTTCTCCCCCTTTGACATCAATGGCAAAGGTACACAAGCTCCAAACCACATATCTAAATCATTTGACTACTCCCCCTGAGTAGCAGTCACCATAACATCAATCCAAAACAAGATATGACCATGAATGCACGGATTGATGCAAATAATTGCATCTTAGTTCAGATATGGAGGGGAAATCACCCCTAACTTGACTCTAAGATATTCAAAAGTATCTGTTGATGCAAGATTTTGTAGGTGGCAGCAGTCTCATGGGAAACATAGCTATTGGGGGACATAGTGTGCTAGCTAAGTGACCTCAGGGATTTATCAAAGCCGGCTCTTCGTATTAATGGGGGAGGTAAAGGGTTAGGAAGATAACTAAAAATGTTAAATCTAGTCTAAAGGTGATGTGTCAAATCATGAACGAAATTACCTGAGCATAATGCGGGATGCAAAGGCTCAAACCACTAAATGTTGTTTATTAAATAAATTTTCTCAAAAACACTTTAAAACAGAAGAACACCTTGTAATTGCATAGAATAATCTAATATAACTTCAGCCAACACAGAGAAGTCAAAAAACATGATCTTTATTTATTAATCTATAGAAGATTACAAATTCTTAAGAATAGGCATTCATATATCATAGGAAAATAATTGCACAATCTAACCATCTTATCAAAAACATGAAAATAGAAAAGGCTGAATTGATTGGCATAGTTTATAGATTTCAAGTTTAATAAAATATTACAAAGGCCATTTCCTAGTGCTTGGGAGTTTTTATCTATCTAAAAAAAACAACCTAATAAAAGAGAAGCACGGTTGTTTATATAGGCCAACCCACCGCCTGAAAACCATGGATAAAGATGCTTTGATCAAACATTGACGCCCCAGATATTCTCAAGCTACCGACAAATATAAATATCACTTAGCAGTGCACTAGAAAATCCATCTCAGAGAATAGAAGGCCATGCAACAACATAAATGAACATACGACATCAAAGAAGAAAATGCGATGACAAGCAAGAAAAATCAGCGCAGGCAGCAACTCCTAGAAAATCAACATACAAGAATATGCCACACGTCAAGAAAACGGAGCCTGGAAAAATAATGAGGGACGCCCTGGTGAAAAGCTCCAAGAGGAAGCCACATGGGCGACACCGAGTGAAGATAAATGCATAGTGGGCCCAACTCAGAAAAAATCTAGAGAAAGCCACGTGTCAAGCACACAGAACTTGGCAAAGGTAAAGCGATATGAAACGACAAGAATCTTCATTTGGAGGCCACGTGGCAAGCGCCAAAAAGTTAAGAGCGATAAAGGACAAGGAAAAGACATGAAGGAAAGATAACCGCAAAAGCTAGCGGTTCGTGAAATAAAGTTCACAGTTTGGCAACTCACAGGGACATTTCACCTGCAGAATGAAGAACCCCAAAAACCTTGGTTCAACATCCCATTATCGCTCACAACTTAGAGAGGGCAGCTTGCAGACCGGTCCAGACTTCGTTTGATGGTGCGAAGAGAGCTCACAGATTTTTGTGTGCCAATTTGAGATCGATGATCACCTTAAAGGCAATCTGCTAGATATCTTCACCTCTAATTCAAGCTAGAAAAAGAGTTGCGCCAGTTGATGCACGATGCCTTCAATATTTTCGACGGTCGAACACTGATGAAAAGACTGGAAAATAGAAAGGTTCTGCTTCTTCTCCTTGATCATTGCAACAATGTGCTCAACACTTGCTACCGCTTGATCTACGATGAAGGGCAAAGGGAGGCCTCTTTAAGTTAAATGGGAAAATTTCCCCTGCATGTCACTGGTAATTTGATTCAATTTGGCTTTGCACTCTGCTACTTGTTGGATGACTTCGTGCATGGAAATGAGAATGTTTATGCCCATAGCCGCCATTTTTTAGTCCTCTATACCAATGCCGCTCAGTGCCTCATCAGAAGCCGTATACAACTTGCCCAACAAAATCCCAGCCTCCGAAACTTTATCGAAAGTCATCTCCTACACTTGCTAGATTGTTTCACTGACTGTTCCGCATAGGCTGGTTGCCTACGCCATAAACTTTAGGGTGGGCTGCAAAGTAAGGCATAATGCCTTGACCTTATCCCAGTATGATGTGTATAACTCCTTGGAAATTTCCAATGAGCTCGTCTGTGGTGCAGGAGGTTAGGCTCTCAAAATATCCAACTTCGCTATTCTGTTGCTCAGGTCTACCCTTAGCTCCGATAAGCTTTCATCCAATATGGACACCTGGCTCCTTAAAGTGGAAATTTATTTCTCCTTCTCTTCCAAGGCCAATTGGGCCTGCCTTCCCTTCTCAATTTCTAACTCTAGAGCGGCATTCATCTCATTTACTTCGTCATTTGTGCTTTGTTGGAGCTGCTTCATACCTTCATTCACTTGTATTAAGTCAGCACAAAGTTTTTCTTCATTTGTTCGGCTCTGCTCAACCTCATTTTGTAGGACCCGAACAATCTCCGCGCCCATAACCTGAAGCTCCTTGATTTTTCTTTCAAAAGCACTCCTCTCCTTTTGCAGGCAATTTATCTCATTTTCCTGGGCTTTATACTTGTTTACCCAAATATCAACTTTTCCCCTTAGCTCCGATAATTTCTCCTCTCTTTTCCTTGCTTGGCGATTGAGCTTGAGGTAATCGGTGGTCACTATCTTCTGAGTCTCCTCCATCAACTCGACCTTATCCCGTAGACGAGCTTGTTGCTAGTCCAACCCAATGGTGTTGACAGAGTAGTCACTTTGAAACATTTCTCCTACCGGTTTAATCACGTTGGGGGTGATCTTTGCAAACATCAAACAATTATGACTCTCGTTGAAAAAAAATTATAAGAGAGGTTTTGCCTACCTACCCGCATCCTTTTGTCTCCTCTTTTGAATTCGGCTTGCTCTGGTGCTCTTATTTGCCTCCACCTATGAGAAATATTCTTGGGAAGAGATACCCAACCCACCAACAAAAGGAAACTCCCAAGGGACTACAAGTGGGAAAGATAACATGTTGAGTGCATCGGTGGATTTGCTAGGCCTTGTAATAATGGTCGCGAAAAAAGGTGGGATATACTAGCCACTCGGAGGTGATGAAAACATGGTAGGGGAAAAGGCCGAGGAAGCACCAACTAATAGGCCAGGCCTGGGGGATGAAAATTGTTGGCTCATAAGCTCAGGACTGGCACTGAATTGCGTTCTGGGTAAGGAATGAAAAGAAGAGGATGGAAATGGAAAACTAGGAGGGAAAGGACTGGACTACCTGAGATATCCAGCGATAGAAAAAGCTGGTGTAGATAAAAAAGTTGGGGCAAGCGAAGAGAAGACTAGAGACATAGTAGAGAGAGAAGAGGGAGGAAATAATACCTAAGGCTCCTGAAGAGCTGCAAATGATACAACTGCTTCTTCATACTATGACTCCTCCTCTTCAGCGGACTCTCTCGTTTGTAGCTAATTTTCCTCCGGAGAATCATCAAGGTTCACAATAACCTTATTTTTATGACCAAAAATCCTTTGACTCTTCCTACCTAATTTAGAGGAGCTGAAGGCTCCAATGTTTGTTTGTCTGGTGAATCCTCCTACTGTGCAGGCTATCCACTGACATCTTCCTCATGTGTTGGATATTTTCCTGCAACAAGGACGTTTTGGGTTACCTCCTCTCCAAGCTCGATGGCAGCTCTTCCCTTCTCATAGTGTTGCTCTGAAAGTGAAGGGTTCAAAGAGTTCTCACTATTTGGATGTTTGTGAACCCAGAGGTCATCAAATTTTTCATCCAAGTCCACCTCTCGATAAAGCCCATTTGTTGTCTTTATCTCCTGCTTGTATATCTAGAAGTTTCAAATTCTTTCGGGCTTCCATCCAAGCTTATTCAACTGGCTGCATAGGTATGGGCTCATCTTTTGATTTGGGTTGGGCTTCCCAACAACATGGTAAAATTTCAACCATGGTGGTCACCCCTCTTTAGTAGGAAAATATTCAAGGCCTACATAAAATTTTAAATTTCCCTCTTCGACATTTCTCCGAGGGTCCCAGAAAGGTCGAGGCTAGTGCGGAATTTTTTTGCCAATCTCTGATAGATTATTTTATGGGTTGTATTGCTAGGTGTTATTGATAACCACCTGCCCAAGATGACCCAACTTTGAGTACAAGATCTCTAAGGCGTTAACCTTTGAATTCCTTTTCTTAACTAGCGATACAGAGTCGAACATGACCGGAAGCATCAAATAGGAAGTTAAATGCCTTCCTCCCTAATAGTCATTCTCAATATTACATAGCTGTCGTAATGCCTCCAGGGCCAACACTTTGTTAGAAAGAAAGCGTGGGAGTCAAAAGGGTTCCCAGATCACATACAGAGCATAGTGAAGTCTGTGCCAAAGAACCAATCACAAGGCGGCAAGAGGCCTCTCAACCATGATTTATGTCTTGGTGTTAATCGCACGAACATGCTAACCCCAGATCCATCCAAAGCCTACAAAGTTGGAGCTAAGAATGAATCCGCAAACACATAATAATCAAAAGTTTTTGATAGGACGAGAGTGTATGTCGAAACTGCTTTCTTGCACCACTCTCGTCGAAAATGGCCAGGGCCATGAATTGCTGGAAATAATTCAGGTTTTGATGCAATATCAAGTAGACCAGGAAAGAAGAATGCCTGAATCTAGAACCAACCTCGAAGTCCTGCAACTGTTGGATCATCCCATCAACAATAATCTTTGTGAAGTCCATAAGCGGAGGTATGTTGTTCTTCCTCAACATAAAGCTAAGACTCATTTGGAATTTGAAAACTCCCTTATCTGTATCTAGCCCACAAACCAGCGCCAACATAGAACAGACGAAAGAAGACCCTGATTTTAAAGCACCCAAAGCAATTGGGAATCTGGGAGGCGTTGAGACATCTATCGGTTGAGCAATCTTAGTGTGGTGTTATACCATCCAGAAAGTTCTCTAGTGCTCCTACATCTGTTTAATGTCAAAATATTCAACATTCTGGGTCAAGGGGAATGAGACGCATAGAATATCCTGAAGGGCTTGGGGGCTTATGACTAGCCTCAAATTAGGGCCACTTATTACTCTAGTCTGAGGGTTGAAGTTTTTCGCGCATGCTGCCACAATTTTTGGGCAATAATGCACTAGAGGAACCATGTACTGGGGAAGCCCACAATCCCATGGACATTTGTAGAAAGGGTCCAATAATTTCTTCATCTTCTCACATGCATCTTCCCTCAAGCTCTTGGGATTTTTAGATAACTCAGGATCCGAAACATTATCCCAATCCTCTGATACTAGAGCTTGGTTTCTAGGATAAACCGTGCCAAGTGTCTTCTGGTCCGTTTGACTGGTAAAGGGCTAGGATGGCTTTGTTGGGATGCCTAGAGTAGCATAAGACTCTTAGCCATAGATATCTACATAGGGTGTTGTCAATCTTTGCTCATTAATGCTCTCAGGGACCACCACCTATGTTGAACTTCCTGCAATTTCAGCCATTTCTTTGTATTTGCAATATGCTTCGCAAACTTTTCAAATGACTTAGCTTCTGAAAGACTCTTTCTCTCTCTTTGCGAATGACTTAGCCATTTTTAACTTTTGATAAATTCATACAATAAATGATTTTCGCATGTCTAACCTACTTTTTTTTCATGAAAAACGGCTTAGCAAGTGTACGTGCCAACCTTTCACATTTAGTTGCTACATGCATCACCATCTTTTCATGCGTGCGAAGAGATCGCCAACCTGCCAAATTACTCTCCATATTTAAGAGACATGACTTTGCATGAGGTGGCACCTGATTTTTCTTGGACAATGGACCAAGACAGCCTTTCCATATCTTTCGCAAGCTCCTTTGCATTTACTGATTTCTTGATTGTACTTGGGCACATCACCCAATGACTTTATCAAAATATTTTCCTTTATTATTTTGGGACGATAGCTTCTTATGTAGACACCTGGACTATTTTATTTTAATTCAACAACTTGAAAGAAGCAAGTTGCAACTATACCTCATCATTCCCATCACTTCACATACTGCGATGCTAATTATCAAGGCAAGATAGCACCATTTTCTTCTGACACAATCATAGCTTGCATCGTTGGGCACACCTGACCAATCTATAAATAGGGTCATTAGCAACCTTGGTAATCACAATTACCTTCAACATTTCTATTAGTAGGCCCTAGTTAATCTTAGAATTTTCATTCTTCAAGTTAGAGTAGCAAGCAATAATGGAGACACCAATTAGATTAGTTTGCAAAAAGACTCAGGCCACATTTTTAGGGAAGATTAGGTGTAGGTACCTTAAGTGCATGACAGGTATAAACAACTTGTTATATGTAAAGGCGATCAAATGGGTCGTCGATAAATTTTGTATAGAATACGAGGACCAATATAGGGTAAACAATAGCATCTACTCCCACTTTTTCGCTTCGCTCTTGGACATCAACGTTTCTAAACACATAATTCTGAAGCTAACCAAGCAGGTGTTCCCTCGGCATTACCTTGGAGGTTTGGAGCAAGTAGTGTGGGTTGTTGTATTTGATCATGGGGTCCTTTTTGTTCGCAACCTGCGTCGGCTTCTGCTGCATGGAGGAACCATGCCAACCGGGCCCTTTTTGTTTGGCTTTGAGCTCGAAACGCATGAAGAACATTGCTCTAAGGTTTGTGTCAACTGCTACTTCCTCATGCAGATTCATCACATTGAACCCTTCTGGAACATGCAGTGGTACGAGGACTTTGAGAGGATGGTGTTTCCTTACCCTGCGTCACTAGACGTTGATGTTGCTGGTCCCTCTTTTTCTTGATAACTGAGAAGAAAAATAGCCCCAATTTTGCCTTTTTCCTTTTTGCTAGCCTCTACCTCCCTTTGGCAGATGTATATATATATTTTGATACAAGGCCACTGGCCTCTATCGTATATAATTCAAATGTTTTGGCAATAATATAATACTTATGTTTTTTCATATCTTGGCTCATTTACAATGTATCTTTATTTTTTGCAATACTGTTGTTGTTTTTCAAAGAGCACCAAGAAAACCCAAAACTTAAAGCAGGGAAAATAATTACATATTTATAATTTACAAACCCACTGTATGAGTAGAACTAATTAATTTTTTTAAGGTGTATTCCATTAACTAGAATACCCAAAGCATTACCTTCCATGTCTTCTAACTCGAAAGAGTTAAACTGTTTGCACTGAATAATTTTAAGAGGCCCTTCCCAGAGACTATCAAACTTTCCGTGTTGGTCAGACTTTTCCCCGTGCTTGTTGAACTTGAGCACCAAGTCCTCGCATTTTAGTTCTTGGTTGGACATTTTTTTGTCAAACCACTTCTTCACCACCTACTGGCAGTTGTTCATGGCCTCGAGAGCATGCTCTTTTTTTTCCTGTACCTTGAGTAACTCAAAAAACCGTACCTACATTGCTCCGTTCTGTTTGATTTTTCAGAGATTTGAGTAGTTGGAGAGCTGGGATCTCCATGGCAAGAGGCAACAACACCTCCTTTCCATTCACCATCTCGTAAGGAGATGTCTTTAATATTTTCTTGGGCATGATACGGTCTACCCACAACACTGTTTGAAGGTTTTTATGGCACTCCCTCTGGTGTTCCGAGCCTATCCTCTTGATTAACCTGATGAGGTTTTTATTTGTGGATTCCACAAGGCCATTCCCCTAAAGGTAATAATTAGAAAAGGTTTTCAAGAAAACCCCATATTTCAATGCAAATTGGCCCATCTTAGAGCCAAGAAAATCCTTAGCATTATCAAAGATAATTTTTTTAGGGGGGCCAAATCTGGTAACTAGCTCCTCAAGAAAATTAGCAATTTCTATTTTTATTGCATTTTTTAGTGGCACAACCTTTGCCCACCTGGTGAAGTAGTCAGTTGTTTTCAATATCCACCTGTGTCCAACCGATGAAAAAGGGTTAATCATACCAATGAAGTCAAGACCTCATTGAGAAAAAGGTTCCTCTACCACTATGGGTCTTAGTGGCATAGCAACATTCTTCCTTTTTCCGACATAAAATTGGCATTCACTGCAAGACTTTACTAATGAAAATGAATCATTGAATAGTGTTGGCCAAAAATAGTATAATTTTAATTGCAGTAGTTCTTGCAAAAAAATTCCCTCCAGCTGGTCCATTGTAGTATTGATTAATATCCTTTTGGCTTGTTCCTCATCCACGCACCTTAGCAAGACACCATTAAAATTCCTTTTGAAAAGTACTCCTAATAGAACATAGCTTCTATTTTTCAAATGATAGAATCATCTCTTAAAAGAAGGGAGATTGGTCGGATACCTTCCTATTTGCATGAAGTAAATCCTATCTTCTAGCCAATTGCCCTTAGATCTTTCTTCATTTAGTAACACAGGTTCCAAGACTTCAAACTCTGCCACCGATTCATTGTTTTCAGTGAGGTACTTGCACAATCCTTTTCCCTTGACAGTCTTTACAGGCCTGATCTCAATATCGTATTCCAGAATCTTGGTAATCTAGTTAGCTCTTTTCTCGATGATTTCTCCTTCCATAATATATTCCTGCATACTAGGATGCGGTACATAAACAATCACCTTATTGTACGATATCAGGTGTCAGAACTTCTTAAGCACTTTCATAATAGCAAAGTGCTATTTTTCTACAAAATTATACTTCACCTCATACTCCTTTAAGGTGTGCGAGTAAAAAGCAATAAGAGATTCCTTTTTATCCTCACCATCCTTCTGCATAAGCACAGTGGCAATATTGTTGCCACCACCAAAAACATACATGATAAATTGTTTTGACAAGTATGGGTTGATCAATACAGGGGCTAAATAAATAACTTCCTTTATGAGCTTAAAATCTTTTTTGGCTTCCGTCGTCCACTTGAAAGTCTAATCCTTTTTAAGCATCAGGATAATTGGCCGAACAATTCTTGCAAAGTTTGCAATGAATCGGCTGATGAAATTGACCTTACCCAAAAAAGATTGCACTCCTTTCTTGTTTACGGGTAGAGGTAGATCCCGGATTGCATCAACTCTTTCTGGATATATGGCAATGCCCTCCTTTGAGACAACATATCCTAATAGCTTCCCCTAGGGAACTCCGAACACACATTTTTTCGGGTTTAGAGTGTGAACCCCTAAACTTGCAAATGCACAAGAACAACAAACAAATTAGGATATTAGATAAAATGCAAACAAGAATGAAGGATTCCCCACGAAATTCATTTACTAAAACTTAAACTAGGAAAATTAAGAACAAACTAAATAAATGCAAAGAAATCCTAATTAAGTGAGAAAAATAGTGATCCCATGGGGGAATTGGTGCCAATTGAATGTTGAAATTGGCCCTTTCCCAACTCCTAAATTACAATGTTGAAGTGTGTAGATTGATCAAATCTCCATGATGAGATTTGAGCATAACCTAGCTAAGAATTGTGAAAATGATGAAGTGATGTGCACAAAATTGGCTCTCAATGTTAAGAGAGTAACTTTGCATGAAATTGTGGATGAAGAATGAGGAGAGAAGCCTCCAATTTATAGATTTGAATTTGTAAGAAAGGGCAAGATTTGGGCAATGTTGGACTAACTTTCACCAAATGGTTGAATGCCACTTGTCACCATGTGAATGGTTGATGGTTGTGCACATTTTGGCCAAAGTGCCAATAAATGTAATTAGGTGGAATTTGAATTTGAAGAAATGACATGTGAAAGGGAAAAATGAATGAAATAAATGCCACTTGGCTCAATGCACAAAAACATGTAAGATGAGTGAATGCCTTGTTGGATGTACAATTCCACTTGGACTTTTATAATTCAAACTTGAGGGAATATTCCCTTTTGATGCCATGTGAGGGAAAATAGAGATTTAATAAATGAATTAAATCTATTTTCATGTGCAAGTTGCATTCTCTAGAGGATTTTAGTGATTGCAATTTAAATTAATCAAGATTTAATTAATTTAATGAGGAATTAGGTGATTTGACAATTTTGACTTAGATTGATGAATTGATTTAAATCGGAATTGAGAGGAAATGATTAATTAAATAAATGATTTTTATTTATTTAACTAAGTGGAAAGATGTCAGATTAAATCAAATAAGGTTTAATTTATTAAATTTAATAAGAGGACTTTAGAGACTTTAATCAAATAAAATGATCTATTTAATTAGATAGAGATATAAGGTTAATTAAATTAAACTGATTAATTTAATCACTCGAGGAGAAAGACTTAATCAAATAAATAATGATTTATTAAATTAAGAGATAGAAGATGATGAAAATTTTAGAGTATGATTTATGACAAAATGTTGTTAGTAATCAGGATCAAGTGTGTCAAACTGAACTACATTTTCCATGTCTACATTTTTCCCATCTTTGAAGCAATGTACTTGTTGCATTGATTCAAAAAATAAACTGTTGTGATCAAAGTTCAAAATTTCTCAATTTTTTCAGATGCCCCATTGTCGCCCTAGCAAAAGGATTACGTTGGTATACTACCCCCTCGAGAGATCGAGTGAAAATGTACGATTTTCTGATCGAGATTGAGATAAAATGCGAGAGGAGTGGTTCTATTGACCAAAGGACGAAAGATAATTCTTTGATGTTGTAGACACGGAAAATGTACAATTTCAATCCGACACACTGGATCTTGATTTACTAACACTATTTCATCCTGAACCATCTCCTTTGCTAGTCATTTAATCGAATAATCTATATTTGATTAAATTCATTGCTCTTCATCTCTTAATTAAATAAATCAACTTTATCTAATTAATTCATCATCTCCTATTAATCAAGTAAATCAATTTTATTTAATTAATTCTGTAAAACTCCTTTTAATTAAATAATTCATTTTATTTGATTAAATCTCTAAAGTCCTCTTATTAAATTGAATAAATTAAACATTATTTGATTTAATCTAACATTATCCCATTTGATTAAATAAATCAAATTCATTTATTTAATTAAACCCTTCCTCTCAATTTGATTTAAATCAATTCATAAATTTAAGTCTAAATTGTCACATCTTCTAAATTCCTCATTAAATTTATTAAACTTTGATTAATTTAATCTTAATCTATGTCACATTCTTTAGATAATGCACCTTGCACAATAAATCAATTACTTTGATTTATTAAATCTTTATTTTCTCTCAACATGACATCAAAAGGGAATATTCTCTCAATTTGAATTCAAAAAGTTTAAGTGGACTTGTACATCCAACAAGACATTCACTCATCTTACATGTCCTTGTGCATTAAGCCAAGTAACATTAACTCCATTTCTTTCATCCCCCCTAAACATGTCACTTCATCAAATTCAAAATTCAAACTTGCACATTGATCAAAATGTGTTCAACCTTCAACCATTCACATCTTGACAAGTGGCGCTTGGCCATTGGATGTTGAATGATCCCACATTGTTTATTTTCACTCTCTTTTCCATTTTGAAAATATATAAATGAGAGACTTTTCCTCTCATTCTATCATCCCCAACTTGAGTAAACTTACTCTACTCAACTTCATCCTCAATGCAAGATCTTAACTAAGTTATTGCAGGTTTTCTCAAGAACTTATCTTGTTCTTCATCAACAAAAATGATCAAATCATCAAGCTTACAAAGGAGTTGGGAAAGGGCTGATTTCAACATATCAATTGGCACCAACTCCCCCATGGGATCAAGAGTTTGCTTAGTTTAGATAGATTTAATTTGGTTATTGCACTTGTTCTTCATTTCTTTTCTATCTAAGTTTACTAAATGGATTTCATGGGGAATCCTTGTTTTGCATCGCATTTGTAGGCGCATGCACTATATTGCGCCGCATACAGAGATGTGGTGCTATATTGCACCGCACCCATTCTAAATCGTACCTCTGTATTGCACTGCACCTGCTCCAAACTTCACCGCACCAGCTTTCCCCCTCAGAAAATTTGAATTTTCAAACTTCGCTGCCTCACAAACTGCATCGCGTGACCAAGTTGCGACGTAGCTGCGGTCTTCGTTCCTGCAGAGTGCCACACCCAGTCAAAGGTGTGGTGCTATATAGTGCCACATCTATTCCAAAATGCACCGCATTTGCTAACTGCACCGCACCTGCAGATTTCTAACTTTTTAACATTTTTTTGTGATGCAGGAACTTCTCGAGGTCATAACTTTTGACTCAGATGTGGGTTTTGGCTGAAATTTTGCAGGTGGTTTCTTTATGAGGTGGCATGTGGATTCCCAACCTATCAAAAATAGGTTATTGGGAATTTTGGCACATTTTTGGGGCTTGAAACTTTCATATTGGCCCTCAAAATGATATTTTAGTGTTTTTTCCTAGTTTTTTGAAAGTTGTTTTTGTTAAAAAACTCAAAACCCATGTTTCCAATTTCAAATGTTAGTTGACAATTCATCCTATCTTAGTATTGAGTAGTTTTTGGAAAAAAATAGGACTCTCAAAGTCATGCATGCAAAATTACCAAAAATAGAAAAATCTAACAATTGTTGAAATCTCATTGTATCAAGTGTTTTTAAACACTTTTGGGAGAACTTATAATCCATTTCTAAGGATTTGTTTACTTTATACTTTAGGAAACACTAAATTTAATTTGGGCTATAAAAAGAACAACACAAATTGCTTTCTCAAAAGTTTACAAAGGGCTTAAAAAGAACCTTAGAAACAATCTTACTAGATTTGGTTGAGGTTAAAAATTGAACAAGACAACTTCCACATTTGAATTGGTGCTTTAAAAAGAAATCATTTTGCTTTGAGGGTTTAAAATGAACAAGTGCTATTTTTTTTTTAATTATTTATTCAAGTTAATATCATTAAAAGGGCGTATGCGCTTCTCTTGCACCTCACGACGATCTTGAAAATCAAAAGTTATTTTGGTGATCTTAAGTTGAATAAAATAATTGCCTCCACATTTATTTTTTGGAGTTAAAATTGAACCAAACATGTGAGTGTGAGCATGGTATATTGCGAGTTTTCTAGCTTTGTTTTTCAATGAAGGTTGATTGAACTACGAGATATGCTAGTTTGTTATTGTTTATCTTAGAGGGCCTGCCTTGTGGGATAAAATACTCACCCAAAGGAACGACCCAATCGAGAACACGCTAAAGCCAAGCGACTTCCAACCGGTATATAAGTGTGGATTTTTTAAGGAAAGTTCAAGAATCACAAGGATTATTCCGACGAGAAGGGCAACAATGGTCTCTCGCCACATGGATAGTCCCCCACAAGCGGAATGCCCGCATTAAAACCCTTGTTTAGCAAGACCAAAATCCTATCTATTTGTTGGTGCAAAAGGTCATGTCCATTGAAGCTGACCCACATTATACATGTGGTTTTGTTGTAGAGATGAAAAGTATGCCATGTGAGATTCATGGGTATTGATGCTTGATTGACCCGAGAAATGAGTGCACTGTAAGGGGGAGCCTGTATCGTCAAGCATCTAATCATCCACACTGAATATGCGCAGCTGGATTCGTCCAAGTGGGATCCCAACAAATATTGTCTCTTTATCCTAGGATTGTGCATGTCATTTAAATCAAAACACTTTGCTTGAGTCTCAAAACATTTGAAAAAAAATATTCACAAGAGTTTCAAAATTTCAAACCCTTTGGAGGAAACAAATATCCTTTGATGAATCTAAGTGCTCTTGCTTTCCCTAGGGATTCTATCCTTAGAGGTTTGTAAGTGCTTTGATTTAATCATCATTTTTTTCTCCCAAAGTCAACAAGAGGTAACCTTTGCCCTTATTTCCTTGATTTCCACTTTGTGGGATGAAAAATAAAGTGGGACATTAGACATGCAGTTTGAAAAATAATCAAGAAAGTGTTTGTGGTAAAAATAACTGAATCTAAAAAAGATAATAGATAACTGAACCGCACATGTGCTTGTTCTCTTTTGAGTCTTATGGTTTTCATGCAAAAATTGGTCTTTTGGTTTGAATTACTCCTGGGGAAAACATGTTCTTCATTACCTTGGTCTTGTAAGTAAGTCCTCATAGGGTCATCTAGGATTAAGTCAAACACTTCATCCATCCAAAAATTTATCAAAATTCCATTTCACCAACAACTTTTGGAACCTTGGAAAACATCACTTAGGCTAGACTTTTGGAAAATCAACATCACCTTGTTTGACTTAACACACCTAGTCAAATTATCAATATTTTTGAACAAATTTTCCTCTAGGATAACACAACTTCCTGAGGTCTACTAGTTCATGATCACTTTGATTGGCTTAACACACTTAGCCAATTCATTCTCTTATGCTAGTTTTCCCTAGGATAACACAACTTCCTAGGGTTTATAAGTTCACGATCATCTTGTTTGGCTTAACACACCTAGTCAAACTATCCAAATCGGATCAAATCAACTCCTAAAGTCTAGCATTGATCCAAAGTTTCTAAAATTTTAAACACCCATATCATTCACCCCTTTCATCCCTCGTCTCATCATTGGTCTTAAACACCTTAGAGGTTCACTTTTGCAACAAGGTCAAAACACAAGAAAAATATGGAGTATAAACTCGACTCATACATCATGAGTAGTCCAATTCAACCAAACTATCCAAGCCTTACAATGTTAATTGATTTTCAAAACATGCATTTGTACAATCCATACATGGGATCATTATCTCCTCCAAACATCAATGGTACAAATGTGAGAATGCCCAATATAAATTTTGGAACATCTTTTCCTATGGTAGATTTAAGTCAAAACTAAAACTTACAAATCTATCAACCAAACAATCAGGGTATGAGCCTTCCCCCTTTACCAACCATCAACCAGCCGAATCCGAGCCACACCCCACTCATAAATCAAAACATCATATCAAATCATCCCATTTTTCCATGGATATCACAACAAAAGATGACAACCATCCAAGCAACCCCAATAATCAACACCATTCCCAATCCACCACCACCACCGCCAAAACACAACATGAAAATTTCATTCTCCATCATGTTGCAAGCCACTTGAAAATCCGCTCATCAAAAGGTGCTATGAAACCAATAGGATGCACAAGTTGCACAAGTAGCACAAGCATAAGCTCAAGCTCAAGCCCAACACCAAGCTCGATAGATGCAAGCACAATTTCGGGCACTATTGCAAACAATCCATGAACAAGTCCATCAACAAGTAGCACAACAAGGAGCCCAACAAAAATCTTTGTTGGCACAACAACAAATAGACCAACAACAAGCTTTATTGGCACAACAACAACAAGACCAACAATAATATTTGTTGGAACAACAACAACACGACCAACAACAAGTTTTTTTGGCTCAACAAAAAACACAGGCCTTACTCCCACAACAGAGCTTGCAATAGATTCCCACCACAATTGTCAAAAACCATAATCAAGATCTATCCATCGATCAACACCTTGAAGATGTTTCCACCTCATCTGATGATCAAATCAACCTACATCAAGAGCCATTTTTTAGTTATGATCAAGACCCCTCCTACAAAGATTTATTTCAAGGAGTGTTGATTTTATTTGATCCTATTGACATAAACCAAGATCCTTCGACCAATGATCATGTTGAAAATGTCTCTACATCAGCTAATAAGTTAGAGGACATATCTCAAGAATTTACTCCAAAGCATGATCAACATCTGTCACCAAGGTCTAGCAATGATCCTTTCCAAAACATATGGACATCCTTTGACCTCATGACATTTGAGAAAAATCCTATGACTGATGACGATGTCCAAGAACCCTTTGAAAGCAATCCATCCTTTGAAATTGACCCATGTCAAGAACTTGATCCAAAGCATGTTGAAAGCAATTCCGACATTAACCAAGATCAATAATTTTTGTATCCAAGATATTAAAATGAGGTAATGGAAACTCTCCTATCTATACAAGATGTCGCAAATAAGGATCATATCCATATAGCACATACTCCTCCATCTACCCACAAGATGCTTTCTTTGGATGGACACGTAGATGATCTTCATTCAAAACAAGAGTCTCATACTCTTGACATCATTTCCAAGGAACAAGATTCTCTTACTCTTAACATTTATACACATGATCAAGATATAGAGAAATCCAGACACATGTCAGAAGTGGGTCATGAAGAAGGCTTCTACAGAAGTTGTGAATCAGAAACATCATGTGAAAGAATATAAAGAATGAATAACAAGGAAGAGTTCTATGTGGAAAGTGAATCATCAACACCTCTTGAAGGAGAATTACAATCTAATATCTCACAAGATCAAGCTAAAGATATCAATCAAGCATTCATCCCACATATGGAGGATCCTATCACTTATAAAGTTGGATCATTTACATTTCTTAGGGCAAGCTACCTTATCAATAAAGAAGTCGTCACTTTTGAAGATCCACCACAGAGCAGAGAAGGATTAGCACCTTGTTTCCAAGGTAAACCATATCCTATTGCAAATAATTTTTTTCAACAAATGAATTGTGAAGGCAAAGGATTAGGCTTACATGAACAGGGTATCTTAGAACCAGTGCAGATTATTGGCAATCCTAAGCATCAAG
Organism: Sequoiadendron giganteum; assembly: GCA_007115665.2. Taxonomy (NCBI): domain Eukaryota; kingdom Viridiplantae; phylum Streptophyta; class Pinopsida; order Cupressales; family Cupressaceae; genus Sequoiadendron; species Sequoiadendron giganteum. Next base: position 519,407,645 of record CM021109.1, read on the forward strand.
GTCTTGGTTATTCAAAAAATCAGGGATCTAAACATGTAAGTGATACCTCTATAAAACTGGGGGCAAATTCGTCTCAAGCAAGCATGAACATAGGGAGCACGAAGAATCCTTATGATGAAACCAATACCAATACTACAACCAGCCACATCATGAATCTTCATCCACCCATCACCCCATCCATGAATCGGGACCAACATCAAAATAATATTTTGAATCAAAGCATGAAGAACTTTATCAAAGTGAAAGAAGCTAAGAAGCATATCGGATAAATCAAATACACTTGGATACGAAAGAATACAAATAAAGATTATCTCTATCAAACTCCATCAGTCAAAGAAACTATGGGGAAAAATAAAAAGGGAAAAGTATCCATCAAAGATGTCCACAAAGACAAAAGCAGGCTTCTCAAGCAACATACAAAGTGTACCAAGCAGTTGGTCCTAATTCCATGCACATTTCCATATCCATCCATTACTACAAATCTTCCCAAGTTTGGACAGTCAAAGGTTCCAAAATATTAGCCAATCCATCTTTTATTCCTAAACACACTTCATCCATGCCTCCACGCATGATATCCAATTCTCACATTGACCATGTGTTGGCAATGACCCTTCATCATAAGGATTTAGAAGGCACTCTATTGCAATATGCGCACAAAGATGAAGTTAACTCCTGTATCAGCAAAGCAGATCATGGATCTCAAAAGTTGCATTCAAGTGCATGTATCTTGGAAAAGAAACTTCTTCAAGTAGGATATCGATGGCACGCCAAATCATCAAAACAATTTTGTTCCAAGCCAAGCTTCCAAATCCTGATCAATTGAATCCAATCAATTATCACCTTGTTTGATTTAACACACTTAGTCAAACCACCCTCTTATGTAGGAGTTTACTCTAGGATAACACAACTTCCTAGAGTTTACAAGTGCATTATCATCTTATTTGACTTAACACACTTAGTCAAATTATCCAATCCATCATCACCTTGTTTGACTTAACACACTTAGTCAAAATCCCCCCTCATGTACAAGTTTACTCTAGGATAACACAACTTCCTAGAGTTTACAAGTGCATTATCATTTTATTTGACTTAACACACTTAGTCAAATTATCCAATCCATCATCAACTTGTTTAACTTAACACACTTAGTCAAACTCCCCCCTCATGTACGAGTTTACTCTAGGATAACACAACTTCCTAGAGTTTACAAGTGCATTATCACTTTTGTTTGACTTAACACACTTAGTCAAACTACCCCCGCATGTACAAGTTTACTCTCGGATAACACAACTTCCTAGAGTTTATAAGTACATTATCACTTTTTTTTGACTTAACACACTTAGTCAAACTATCAATCCATCAAACTGATCAATCAACCTTAAGCTTGGTTTTCAACAAAATCTCAAAACAATGCATTGATATCATCACATATCCATATCCAAATCGTCAAAATCATGCGACAATTGAAAAACATTAAAAAAACTCATCAAAATTTCAAAAACATCAGAAAAATCACAAAATCCAAAAACATTCATAAATCTCAAAAATACCAAAAAAATTGAAAACTCAAAAATCAAAACAACCTCAAAATATCTGAAAAATCCAAAATGGTTCATGCATTTCATCTCGCTTTCACCCACGACTTTTATCACTCATAATAAAATCAATCATCGCCTTCACCCTTTGGTAAGTCAGTCAAAAGCAAGTCTAGCAGGTTCAAAAGTGAACACTCTAATCGTCAGAGTTTGAAAGTTTAAGTTAGTAAGCAAGCAAGTTGGTCAACTCAGAATATCAATAGCTTATCACCCAAATCAGTCCCATCAAAATCCCGATCACAACATGTCCTAGGATGAAGCTTTCCTACGATGGACATAAGCATCAGGTACCCCATAGTAGTTAGTCTTGGCTAGAATTATGAAGAACATTAGCTTGTTTGGTTTGCTTTATTTGGTCTTCTTTTTACTTATCTTATTTTGCACTCATTCCTAGGACCTCTCGATGATGCCTAAACAAAATAGGTTTAGAGAGAAAGGAATGGGGCAATGATCATTATCTTTTTTATCTGTTGTGCTTGTTGGATGTTCTTGTAAAATAACTTGGAGAATACTTGCTTTGTTAGGTCCGTCTTAGCAAGGTTTCTGTATGTCAAGTGTGAACAAGAATACTCCTATCTAATTCACGAGTCAAAGTCCATCACACTAGGTACAATGCCATCCTAGTCCTTTATACCTTGATGCATCATACCTATGTGTGTTATCAAACATAAAGTAATTGGCCCTTTAAAAAATCCAACTCCTGGTAAGCAATACATCATCATCATCGGTAATGATGTGAACTTGTGTGGATCCTCCTTCCATCCATATTATTCTTCTTATTCTTCTATCTTTACTATCATTTCTATCTAAAATCAATGTGTTGTATCAAAATATACATGAGGCTACCCATGACCGATGACTGTCTGTACATCATTACAATTGTCTACATCAAATAATGATCATTCATCCTCTGATCAATAGAACCACTCCTCTCGCATTTTATCGCGATTTCGATTGGAAAATCATAGATTTCCACTCAATCTCTCAAGGGGGCAGTATACCAGCATAATCCTTCTCGTTGGGGCAATAGTGGGGCATCTAAAAAATCAAGAAAATTTGAACTTTGATCACAACATTTTATTCTTTCAATGAATGCAACAAGTACATTGCTTCAAAGAGGGGAAAAATGTAAACACAGAAAATGTACAATTTTGATCCAGCACACTGGATCTTGATTTACTAACACTATTTCATCCTGAATCATCTCCTTTGCTAGTAATTTAATCGAATAATCTATATTTGATTAAATTCATTGCTCTTCATCTCTTAATTAAATAAATCAACTTTATCTAATTAAGTCATCATCTCCTGTTAATTAAATAAATCAGTTTTATTTAATTAACTTTGTAAAACTCCTTTTAATTAAATAATTCATTTTATTTGATTAAATCTCTAAAGTCCTCTTATTAAATTGAATAAATTAAACATTATTTGATTTAATCTAACGTTATCCCCTTTAGTTAAATAAATCAAATTCATTTATTTAATTAAACCCTTCCTCTCAATTTGATTTAAATCAATTCATAAATTTCAGTCTAAATTGTCACATCTCCTAAATTCCTCATTAAATTAATTAAACTTTGATTAATTTAATGTTAATCTATGTCACATTCTCTAGAGAATGCAACTTGCACAATAAATCAATTACTTTGATTTATTAAATCTCTATTTTCTCTCAACATGGCATCAAAAGGGAATATTCTCTCAATTTGAATTCAAAAATTCCAAGTGGACTTGTACATCCAACAAGGCATTCACTCATCTTACATGTCCTTGTGCATTGAGCCAAGTGACATTAACTCCATTTCTTTCATCCCCCCTAAACATGTCACTTCATCAAATTCAGAATTCAAACTTGCACATTGATCAAAATGTGTTCAACCTTCGACCATTCACATCTTGACAAGTGGCACTTGGCCATTGGATGTTGAATGATCCCACTTTTCTTATTTTCAATAGCTCTTCCATTTTGGAAATCTATAAATGAGAGACTTTTTCTCTCATTCTATCATCCACAACTTGAGTAAACTTACTCTACTCAACTTCATCCTCAATGCAAGATCTTAGCTAGGTTATTGTAGGTTTTCTCAAGAAATCATCTTGTTCTTCATCAACAAAGTGGATCAAATCATCAATCTTACAAAGGAGTCGGGAAAGGGCCGATTTCAACATATCAATTGGCACCAACTCCCCCATGGGATCAAGAGTTTGCTTAGTTTAGATAGATTTAATTTGGTTATTGCACTTGTTCTTCATTTCTTTTCTATCTAAGTTTACTAAATGGATTTCATGGGGAATCCTTGTTTTACCTTGCATATGATCTAATATTGTGCTTGTTTGCCTTATTTGTGTAGGTATGCAATCAGGGTTCGTAGATGTAGACAATTTTGATGATGTATAGATAGTCGTCGACCATGGGTAGCTTTGTGTATATTTTGAGATCTCACACCTACTTGATACTTGGATAGAAATTTTAGTAAAGATAGATGGATAAGAAGAATAAGATGGATGGAAGGAGGATCCACACAAGTTCACATTATGATAATGATGATGATTATTTTCTTACCAGGAGTTGGGATTTTCAAAGGGCCAATTACTTTATGTTTGATAACACACATAGGTACGATGCATTGAAGTATAAAGGACCAAGATGGCGTTATACCTATTGTGATGGACTTTGACTCGTCAATCAGATAGGAACATTCTTGTTCACACTTAGCACACATACTTCATTCAGGATGTAGCTCAAGCATTCTAAACATCTCGGGCCAAAACATAGGAAAGCAAGCTTTCCTATGTGGTCAACAAGATATCTAAAACATCCTCTCCATAAACCAAACAAAGTATATGTGACTAAGTTATTTTACAAATTTATCCCACAAGCATAGTAGATAAAAGAGACGACAATCTTTGCCCCATTCCTTTCTCTCTAAACCTGTTTTGTTTAGGCATCATTGAGAGGTCCTTGGAATGAGCACAAAATAAGATAAGCCCATAAAAGACCAAATAAAGCAACCCAAACAAGCTAATGTTTTTCATACCGCTAGCCAAGGCTAAACTACTATGAGGTACTTGATGCTTATGTCCATCGTGGGAAGGATTCATCCTAGGACATGTTGTGATCAGGGTTTTGATGGGATTGATTAGATGATAATCTATTGATACTCCGAGTTGACCAACTTGCTTGCTTACTGATTTAGACTTTTGAGACTTTGACAATTAAGGTGCTCACTTTGGAACCTACTAGACTTCCTTTTGATTGACTCACCAAATAATGAAGGTGATGATTGATTTTATTATGAATGGTGATTATTGCGGGTGAAAGCGAGATGAGATGGGTGCACAATTTTGGACATTTTAGATATTTTGAGGTTTTTTTTGGTATTTTTGAAGTGTTTTGCAAATATTTTTGGTATTTTCGAGGTTTACAACGAAGAGAATAACTTATAGACCTATCCTAGGGGTCTCGGGAGCTAATCCATAGATTAGACTTGCCTACATTATACATGCAGAGACCACGTAGTTCAACTGATGACGGGCTTGACCCAATGATGAGATAGATGGGCAAACAGATTGCCATTTTACTACGATGGATGCCTAAGGACTGACCTAAGATGTCTCGGGGGATGATCAAAGATCAACCTTGCCTACGTTCAAGCTCAGAGACAACATAGTTCAGACAAGGTGGAAGATTGACAAGACTCAATGATGAAAATTTTTGAAGATTTTTTGAGATTTATGACATGTTTTGGATTTTTGATGAATTTTCCGAATGTTTTTGAATTTTATGATGTCTTGGGAAGAGCAAAAAAATATACACAAATCCGATCCAGCTCCATTTTTAAGGACATGCCCCCAGTGTTAAGCGATAGACTACTTCAATAAAGGTAGGGCAAACTCACCTTAGGAATATGCCAAGTAGTACTATGGTGGAATATGATATGGGCATCAACTCAAGCTATGATATGGATGCGAGTGGATGGGTGGATGGATGATTAATGTGATGGAATGGATGAGTGAGTCGTGTAGATCCTGGTGGATGGGGAGTGCTTTATTTACACTTGGCGCTTGTTTTCCAGGTTTCCACCAAGGTACTTATCCAAAGCGCCACCGAAGTGATTTTCACTAGAGGACGATTTTTTTTCTTTACTATTTTCAATCCTTTTCCTGATTTTTATATTTTATATTTATTTTTTATTCTTGCCCAGACACCTGCCAGGTTTTCATCAAGGTAACCATTTTTTCAGCACTTTTTCTGATTGTTTTTGTACTTTTGGTTTTATACCTTGCAAATTATTAGGCATAAAACTTTCTGAGATGGGAGTTGTTCAGAGGCTTCTGCAGAGATTCGCCTTCTGGTGTTGCTAATTGATATGCTCATGATTTTGGCTTGCTATAATGATGAAAGGTCCCAACCAGTTGGGCTCGAATTTTCCTTTGCTCTCTAGATTTGGCACATTCTTTTGGTTCTCTTTCATCACAAGTTCGTCGACTTGGAAGGTGCATTGCCTAATCTTCTTGTTGTAGCTATGTTTCAGATGATTTTGGTAGACCTATAGATGGTTTAGGGCGTCCATGCACCATTCATCTAGTAACTCTAGCTCATTCATTCTTGTGACCCTGTATTCCTCATCTATGATGAGGTTTTGCAATGATATTCTTAGTGACAGGAGCTCGATCTCGTTAAGGAGGATGGCTTCTAATCCATAGAATAGGGAGAATGGGGTGGTGCTTGTTGGAATGTAGATGCTAGTGTGGTAGGCCCATGAGGTAGGATTTAACTGCAGATGCCACTCACGACTAGAGTCATTGACTATTTTCTTGAGGATTTTCAGAATGGTTTTGTTGGTAGTTTCTGCTTGGCCATTGCCTTATGGGTAATATCGAGTGGAAAAGCGATGTTGGATTTTAAATTTTTTGCACAAGTCATGGACATCCTGATTCTTGAAAGGTTTCCCATTATCAGAGATAATGGATTGGGGAACACCATATCAACAAATGAGATAGTTCAGGATGAACTTGGATATCTGCTTTCTGGTGATGTAGGTCATGGAAATTTCTTCGACCCACTTTGTGAAATAATCTATGGTGGTGATGATGAGCTTGTGGCCATTGGATGAGGTGGGTGTGATTTTACCTATGAGATCGAGCCCCCATTGCGAAAAGGGCCAAGGTGTAACAATAGGATGTAATTCTTGAGCTGGGGCATGAATGAGGTCTCCATGCTGCTGGCACTATAAACATTTTCTGACAAAGTCATGTGCTTCTCTCTCCATTGTCAGCCAATAGTACCTGGTTCTCAACAAATTTTTGGCCAAGATCATACCACTCGAGTGTGAACCGCAAGTGCCATTGTGTACCTGAGTTAAAACATTCAAGGCTTCCTCAGGTTTTAAGCAATGTAACAGAGTTTTGTCAATGCTCCTACAGAAGATGGTTTCTCCTAGGATGACAAATTGTAAGGACCTTTTGAAAAAGTTTCGCTTGAGATTTGGCATAATATTGGCTGGGAGGACTCCTAATCTTAGGTAGGTGTAGATATCATGATACCAAAGATCACTGGGACCAACGAGTTTGCATGCATATTCTGACTTTGGTACCTCGAAAGTGGGTACGAGAAGCTGCTCTACCAGGAATTCGTGTTTCGAGACATTGCGAGGGATATCTAGCAAGGATACAATCATTTCCATGGCATTAGTTGCTTTGTTGTTATCCCTCTGTATTTGCTCAAAGGTGATATCAATAAATGATTCCTTGAGGATTTCTACCACTTTCTTGTATGGTGTGAGCTTATCATCCTTAGTTTGGTATTCACCATTGACTTTGTTGATAACAAGCTATGAATCCCCATAGACCTTTAATGCCATGATTTGCCACTGTGCCGCAATTTTGAGACCTATGATTAAAGTCTCATACTCTGCAATGTTGTTGGTACAAAGGAATGCCAATTGTCAAGATCTTGGTATGCAATCTCCCTGTGGGGTGATTAGGAACACACTGACTCCCAATCCATGTTGTGTGTGGGAACCATCGGAGTATAGTTTCCAGTGATCAACTATGCTGAGATTAAAGATGGACTCATCTGGAAATTCTAATATGAGCGGGTTCTCTACGTAGATGGGATCTTCTACCAGCTAGTTCACAATAACCTATCCTTTGATTTCCTTTTGCTCCACATACTCAATATCATACTTTGATATTATCATGACCCATTTAGCCATCCTTCCTGTGAGTATAGCTTTTGACAATAGATATTTTAAGGGATCTATCTTAGCCATGAGCTTGATTTTATGTGCCAGCATGTAGTGTCGGATTTTCTGTGAAGAAAACACTACTATTGGGCAAGCTTTCTCAATGAATGTGTATTTTAACTCATGACCAACCATTGTTCTTCTAATGTAATAGATTTCCCTTTCTATCCCATTTTCATCGTGTTGAGCTAAAAGAGCACCCAACGCTATTGTTGTTGTTGAGATGTATAAGATCAATGGTTTTCTTGCAATGGGTGGCATCAATACGGGTGGTGTGAGCAGATATTATTTAATTTTGCTAAATTCTTGTTCGCACTTGTCGTCCCACTTGAATGCTACTCCCTTGTGGAGTAGATGTGAATAGGAAATATTTTTGTCTGCCAACTGTGCTATGAACCTCCGAATGGAATGGAGTCTACCTTGCAATCCTCTGAGTTGTTTTAGTGTTCTCAATGCTTCCATATTGAGGATTTCCTTAATCTTTGTAAGATCCGCCTCTATTCCCCTCATCGATACTATGTAGCCAAAAATTTTACATGATTGTACCCCAAATGAGAATTTCTTATGGTTGAGCCTGACCTTATACTTGTCTAGTCTATCAAATATGTCACTTAGGGTTGCTATGTGGTTTTGTCTCTTCTTTGATTTTTCTAATATGTCATCCACATAATCTTCGATGGTTTTGTGTATCATGTCATGGAATATTAGTGTCATGGCCCTCTAATATGTATCCCCTACATTCTTTAGCCCAAATGGCATCATATTCTAGCAATAGGTGCCCCAAGGACATGTAAATGCTATTTTATGCTGGTCTTCTCTTGCAATCATTATCTAGTTGTACCCCGAGAAGCCATCCATCAGGGATAGCATCTCATGTCCGACTGGCATGTCCAATATCATATCAATGTTGGGTAGTGGAAAATCATCCTTAGGACATTATTTGTTAAGGTCTCTGAAGTCTATGTAGATACGGATGCCCCCATTTAGTTTTGAGACTAGTACAAGGTTGGATACCCATTTTAGATAGTCAATCAGGCATATGAAGCCAACATCCAAGAGCTTTTTTCAATCTACCTTGACTAGTAAGGCTATTCAGGGATGCATTTTTCTTAACTTTTATCTAACCGGCTTTGCTCTAGGCTAAACAACCAAATGATGAACCACCACTTCCGGATCCTGACCTAGCATGTCAGCATAGGTCCACGCAAATTTTACCTTCCTTTATTTTAGAAATGCTGCTATCAAATCTTGTTCCTCTCTCAGGAGAGACTCAACATAGAAAGTAATTTTTGGTGCCGTCACCATTCCCAAGTTAACAGGATTATATTTCTCTGTCGGGACTGCTGATTTTTGTTGATGTAGTGCAGTAGGGGGGAGATTGAATCCTTCATCCTCTAGCGCCTCAGAGAGGTTTTCACCATTGGATGCATCCTTTATTTTTACTGTTTTATGGTTAGAGAGTGCCACAGTGTGGTTTTCACTCAATAATTATGAGCTTATTCTCGTTATTTTTCTTTTGTGACTGAAGGACTCAATCATCTCCCCATTATATGCTTAGGTGTCTAAAGTGATTGATGAGCCAAGTTTTTGGCACATTTAGATCATGCTTTTACAAACACTTTTTTTCTTTTCATTATTCTAAAAAAAACATTTAGTGTTGATTATGGGACAAGACATAGACTTTTATGCTTAATATAATATGTATATTATGATAAGTCTTTCCATGATTATTACCTTGAAATGTTTTATTAGTTTGATGAATTCCTTATGAATTTGTGTGATGATAAACCCTTTCTACATCCGCTATTATTGAACTTCCTACAACCATGTCTGAAATAATGTTTGCCTTAGTTTAATGCTTAATAAATGTATGAATGAGGTGATGGATTGTCTTAAAGGTTGAATGTGTTGAGCTAACTTTCTGCCACAGGAATAGTTTTTAAGATATTTTGCAGGTACCACATTTGAGGAATAAATTTAGTTTCCACTTAAAGGTTGAAGACTAATTCAATGAAGACTGGTTCAACAACAAAGAATAAGGAGGAAACTTCAAGTCATCCGCCATGTAGGGAGAGTGTTCCAGAAATCTAGCCCAGGCATCTTGATGATGCATGAATCTAGGATGGTGGCACTTTAAAACTTCAAAACTGATTTGACTCAATTCTTCCTTTTTCATCCACCTCTTCACTTAGTTATTTATGATGTAATAAAGACTTCCCATTTTATGAGGGAAGGGTTGGTTAGTCATTAGATTCAGTTTTCAATAAATAGACCATTCTCCTTCAGAGAAAGGGCTGGAAGATTGTTGTAATACATTTCAGTTTTTAGAAATATAGTTGAAGATTGTGAGCTATGTACTTATCTATCTCGAATCAATAAAGTGTTTATGAAGTTTACAATCTAATTTGTTGTTTACCTTTGGCACTACCTAAGGGGGGCCACTTAGCGAGTTGTCCATCTTTTCATTCTGCAAGTTAGAATAGCTACACTTCCTTTCATAGAAGTTAATGTGACTGTTCTTGCAGCTGATAGAAACACAGAGCTGTCAACTGTTCATGCAACCACTAGATGCAGAATAGTTTTATCTTTCAGTTTTCATTTCCAAGCAATTTTATCCAGTAAAGTTGTTTCTAGTAATTCAAATTCCAATATAAGCATCTTTAGGAAGTTACGCATGTTTGAGAGAGGTAATTAGTGCATATATTGTGTCGACCCATTTCAAGTTTACACCCTTGGGTTGATGATTAAATAAGGTTCTTTAGTAGGTTATAACTGTCAGTTGTGATGTTCAATCCTTGAGTAAAGGAATTCATGTTCCTAGTTATTAATTTGATTAAAGGACACTACATTTTTGGCATCATTTCCAGGGATGGTGTCAAAATAAAGACCTATTGCAAGCATGTTAATAGAGAGTTAAATTGCATTCCAAGTATTTAGTTTAGAATTCTGCATTCCAACATTTTCATAGTTAGTTCACTTTTTTTTGTATGCATAGAAGAAGAGACCAATTTGGAAGATTCCTTTCTGGAAGAATAGATATTGAAGAGATTGAACTAAACCTTTTCCAAGAAGACCCATATCTAGATGCTGGCCAAGACTTCGTTACCTCATCTTCTTCCTCAGAGCTAAGCTTAAACCTATTTCAAGAGCCAGATGACCTTAACCCACTTGTTCAACATCTAAATAATCTGCAAAATTCTAACAACCAGGACCCATCAAATAATTCGCTTGCCCTTGTAGTTCATCAACCAGGAGCTAATCCAGGGACACAACCAAGGATGGCAACTCCTAATTTTCCATTTCCAATTCTTGACCTGCATGACAATAATAACTTCAAGAACATCCCTACCTCATTACTTCCAAAGTTCTATGGACTTATTACTGAGGACCTTCATACCTTCTTGTTTGAATTTGACATCCTTTGTAGGAGCTATGACTACACAATGTCAACACACAAGTTGAAGTTGTTTCTCTCCGCTCTAAAAGAGTCAGCCTTTAGATGGTTCATGGGATTGGGGAGCAATGTAGCAACCACTTGGGATGAAATGAAGGATCTGTTCTTGAGAAAATATAAAGAATATTGTAGAGGGAATGTTATGAGAGGAGATGACATCTTCAAGATGTCACAAAAGGGGTATGAAACCTTGGAGGATTATGTGTAAAGGTTTTTGTTCAGTGTACAGAAGAATACTCAGCATGAGCTAAATGAGGAATCTCAAAAACTTCTCTTCCTAAGAGGAGCTAATGATACTTTCATGGAGGCCCTTGACCTCATGGCAGGAGGTGATGTCACCCAAAGTGATTGGGATGATATCAAGAAAATTTGTCCCAACTACTCCTGAGCAGTTGTGAAGAAAGGCGGAGGGTTTAGACCCTCTATTGCAAAAGGAAGTGGCTCTGGAGTGTCCAAAGGGGAGATTTCTAATCTCTTGTACGACTTCAAGCAAGATATCATCAACGATGTAGCTACTCAATTGGACACTATGCAAGCTCGAAGGAAGAAAGAGGAAGCTGAGGCAATGCTAGCTGAATATTGTCCTCACTGTAGACAGAGAAAGAAGGATTGTAGATGCAAAGCAGTGGCCAATCTTGAGGTGAAACATCTTCCCACTGAGTTCGAAACCATAGAAGGAGAGGAAGAAGTGTTCTTTGTTGCTCAGTGCAGGCCATGGGCCCCAAGACAAGGTATGCCTCAGGACCCTTAGCAAAATTTTGGTTCATATAGTAATCAGTGGTAGAACCAATGCCCTCCAAACTATGGACCATACTCCCAGCCTCAATGGAATAATCCTTGGCCAAATGCTCAGCAAAGCCGATGGAAACCTCCTTAAGGGAGCTGGAAGTCACCACAACAAAATTAGTGGCGACCTCTACAAGGGAATTGCCAACAATCTAACCAATGGAGGGGAGGCCAGCAAAGGTCAAATCCACCTGTTGGTTTCTTGTAGCAACCCCAATAGTAGTCAATTATGCCACCTCCTGCAGCTAATCAAAGCCAAAATCCTAAGCCAACCCAACTACTTTCTCAAACAACACCTAATCCAAATAATTAGCCTTAGCAGTAGCAACAAAAAGTTTATTTTACTAATCCTAATCATCAGCCTACCTATGATCTTAACCTGAATAATATCAACTTATGTTCAGGAACAGTGTTACCCACACCATCTCCTCCCATAATCTCATAATTGTCATTTGAGGAGAATGAACAAGAAGATAGCAATGACCTAGCTCAACCCACTGAGCCAATGCAGAATCCATCATTGTCTAAGGTATCCAATAAACCCTCACCTCCTTTCCCACAAAGGTTGGAAGGTGAAGTTGTGAAAAAGCAAGAAGAGCCTACCTTTGACATCCTTGATCAACTAAAGCACATATGTGTGAAAATTCTCTTTTTCCAAGAAATCAAAGAAGTACCTATCTATAGCAAAGCTATCAAGGAGGCATGTTTGAAGAAACCAGGGAGGAAAAAGAAAGACCCTCAAACTGTCCATTTTTTAGGTCAACTCTCTGACTTAATGCTAGGGAAACTTACCATCCCAAAATATTCAGACCCTGGAAGTCCTATTGTGGAGATCAATATTAATGGGGTGCAAATTAAGAATGCTTTATTAGATCTTGGTGCAGCTATCAATTTCATGACCAAGGACCTTGTGGTAAAGCTTAGTATTTCAGACCTAAGGGTTACACCTACAATATTGCAGCTTGTTCATAGCTCAACTGTCAAACTTGATGGGGTAGTAGAAGACCTGGTAGTCACCTTGGATTCTTGGGAGTATCATGTTGAATTTATGATTTTGTCTCCAAAGGCATCATTAGGAGGATTTCCTATTATACTAGGAAGGCCTTGGCTGGCCACTGTTGATGCTTATATTGGATGTAGGTCGGGTAACATGACAATCTTTGATGGGTATAACACAAAGAAGCTTACCCTTTACTCTCCAACCCAGCCTCAACTGGAGTTTGGATAGGCTGTTTGGCCAGATTTGGGAGAAGATGACGAAGTGAAATCTATGGCCAATTTAATGATGATTACAAGAGAGCCTTTCATTGCACAACAAGTAGAGGAAGAGATACTGTCTAATGTCCTACTGAATAATTATTGTACTGAATACCCTCTTTGTGAAAACAATCCATGCTCTTTGCAGACCATTCTTCCTTCGCCCACCTCAGCTCATTATCCTTCAACAAGTGACTGCTTGCACACCTTATCACCCCATGAGGTAGAAATTCCTTTCCTACCTGAAGTGTCTATGGTTGAATTAACCTCATAGGTGGAGGTAGCTGTAGGAAAAACATTGAATATCAACAATAACCTTACCAGTGAGCAAAAAGAATCTATTTTAAAAATGCTTACTAGTCATAAGTCAGCTTTTGCTTGGGAATATGGTGATATGAAGGGCTTAGACCCAAAACTATGTACACACTGCATATTCATCAACAATGAGTTCAGACCTGTTAGACAACCCCAGAGAAGAATCAATCCAACCTTGAGAGAAATTGTTAAAGAAGAGTTGCAGAAGATGTTGAATGTTGGATTTATCTACCCAATCTCGGATAGCCAATGGGTCTCCCCACTAGTGATCATTTCTAAGAAATGAGGAAAATGAAGAGTCTGTGTGGATTACAAAGAGCTCAACTCGGACGCAAAGAAAGATTAATTTCCTCTTCCCTTCATTGATCAAGTTCTGGATAATTTATCCGGGAAAAAGTACTTCTCATTCTTAGATGGTTTCAGTGGATACAATAAAATCAAGATTTCTCTAGAAGACCAGGAAAAAACTACTTTTACATGCCCTTGGGGAATGTTTTCCTACTCATTCTTTCCTTTCGATCTCTATAATGCACCTACAACCTTCCAATAAGCCATTATTAGTATTTTCTCATATATCTCTTATGATTGTATGGAAATATACATGGATGACTTTACCGTGTATGGGGCAACATTTGAGGAAGCTCAAGACAACTTGAAAAAGGTATTACAGAGGTGTGAAGATCATAAATTTTCACTAAATAGTCAGAAGTGCTTCATGATGATGCAAGAGGGAATAGTGCCTGGTGACTCTATTCTTGTTGTAGGAATACAGGTTGATCCTTCTAATATTGAAGTCATCTCTAATCTACCCTTTCCTCCCAAGCAAAAGGAATTGAGAAGCTTTCTGGGACATGCTAGATATTACCGAAGATTCATTAAATATTTCAGTCAGACAGCAGGGCCCCTATAGAACTTATTAAAGAAATATGTAGAGTTTGCCTGGACAACAAAATGTGAAAAAGAATTCCTTAATCTAAAAATTTCCCTTACACAAGCACCTATTTTGAAGGGACCTAATTGGTCACTTCCATTCCATATTCATACAGATGCATTGGATTATGCTATTAGTGTTGTCTTAGGACAAAAATGTGCTTCAACTGAGCATGCACTCTACTATATCAGAAAAGAATTGCAAGGAGTTGAACTCAACTACACTGTTACAGAAAAAGAAATGCTAGCAATCATCTATGCCCTTGACAAGTTCAGACATTATGTTACAAGATATTATATATTTGTACATACTGACCATGCAACAATCAGGTATCTCATGAACAAGAGCTCCATTACAGGGAGACTAGCAAACTGGTTGTTGCTGATGCAGGAATTTGATATTACAATTGTGGAAAAGCCAGGTAAAGCCAATGTGGTTGTTGATTTCCTGTCTAGAATTCAAAGGCAAGATGACTCTGCACTTATTGAGGATTCCCTTCCTAATGAGCATCTGTTTGCAATCAAATTCATTCACCCATGGTATGCAAATATAGAAAATTATCTGGCTACAGGAAGAATTGCTCCTCAATTCTCCCCTAAGGAAAAGTGATTGTTGGTAGATAATTTTTTTAACTTCTCTTGGATTGCAGATTGCATGTTTTATATAGGGCCAAATCAAGTAATGAGGAGATGTGTAAGAGAGGAGGACACTCATGACATACTACATGCAAGCCATGATGAGCCTTGCAGAGGACATTTTGTTGCTAACAAGACAATAGTGAAAATTTTAAATACTGACTATTATTGGCCAACATTACATAGAGATGTAGCCAAATACACCAGGAGATGTGACAAATTCCAAAGGATGGGAAGGACGACCAGATCAGATGAAATGCCTCTATTTCCACAAGTTATTGTTACACCCTTTGACAAATGGGGACTGGACTTTGTAGGACCAATTGATCTGCTTTCAAATGGTAAGTCTTACATCCTTTTATGTACAGATTATGTAACAAAATGGGTAGAAGCTAGACCTATGAAGCATGGTAGGGATAATAAGGTTGCAGAGTTCCTCTATGAGGAAATCTTCACTAGATTTGGTGTTCCTAGGGAAATAGTGATAGATCAGGGAGCACAATTTACCTCTACTCTGATTATAGCCCTAGTCAATGAATATAACATAAGGCACATAAAATCAACTCCTTATCATCCATAGGATAATGGCCAAGTAGAGATCACCAATAGGGACATAGAGGCAATTTTGACAAAAAACTATAGATTTTCATAGAAAGGACTGGGTTGCAAGGTTACCAGAGGCTATATGGGCCTACCGAACTACATGGAAGACTACTACAGGATATACACCTTTTGAAATGGTGTATGGTAAAATAGTTGTGATTCCAATAGAGTTTAAACATAAGAATCTCAGAACAACATTGGAAATGGACATGGACTTAATAACTGCACAAAAGGAAAGAGTCATGCAACTCAATGCCTTGGATGAGCTCAGAAAGAATGCCCTACAGCATACTAAGATGATACAGAACCAAAAAATGAGGTGTCATGACAAATATATCAAGGAGAAAACATTCAAAGTAAGAGATTGGGCTCTGCTTTATGACTCAAGGTATAAGGATAGTAAAGGGAAATTACAAAACAGATGGTTAGGTCCATATGAAATAGAAGAGGTATTCAACAATGGTGTTGTACAATTGAGGACCATTGATGAGGTCGGGTTTAAGTTATTAGTCAATGTGCATCGCCTAAAGCTCTAATTCAAGCCCATTGATAGGGAACAATTTCTAAAACAATTAGACTTTCAGTAGGAAACCATTGATCCTGCAGTCGAAGGAATCGAGTCTCGGCTTGATTCCCTAGGCCATGCATAAAAGTGCATAAAAATATCATAATAAGGGGGTTATCCATAAAGATCCCCACTCCATTCAATCATTCCATCTGCCATCCATACTCATTCTCTTTCTGCCACTTCATCCACTTGTCATTCACCGTACCATCCATGTTTCTCAAAGATCGCAATTTTCAATGAAGAAGTGAAGTCACATCAAGTAATCACGGTGGATAATTCTAGGTAAGCTCCACTTCACTTCAAGAATGATTCGTTGTTTCATTCATTACATTTAATTAGGTATTAATTAATGCAAACTAATTTCCTATATGGCTGCAATTTCCTTTGGCCTTTCCACCCGATTAAGCACATTTTTCTATTTTATAACTTTTAGCCATGTCATTGTTTCCGCCGCCACTAGGCCTTGTCACATCAACTATTACTATCTTTTCGGCCTAAGCTCCAAATTTTTGAAAAATATGCAATTAATGAACAACACACCATTACTTCCTGCAATAATGCCCAAGAATGTCTTTCGCTCCTCCACGATTACTCTTTTCTTTCCATACGCAACATAAGTTAGGATGTTCAAATTTATTTTCCTATTTTCCTGCATCTTTTGAAGAGAGGTTCAAAATTCTTGATTGAGGGGAGATAGAGTGTAGTAAAGTTGGTTTGCAGGAAGTCGCATTGGTTGTATAATTTGAGAATTCTTTCCTGAAGCATTGAGTTGCAGAGACAAAGTAAAATGGGAGGTCAACCAATTCGGCATGAACCGACAGATCATAACATCCTGTTGCAGGATGTATAGCATGTGCCATCGTTTAGACAATACGGGTAGATAAATTATTTCTTGAGGCTTAGAAAATTTGATGTGATAATTGTAGAAGAGTTCATGAGGACATTCCATGAAGGAAAAGCAAAAGTTAGGGGAATAGCAGTAAATGCATATGTAGACAAAATTGCAGAAATAACAGGGTTGCCCCAGGCTGGTGAGCTATTTCCCAAAGGAAGGGATGCACGAAGTGCTAGGACCGAGTTTACTTGGCCGAATGGTCCTCCTTTATGAGTAGATAAGCAAGGAACACAAAGGATGAGTTTTCCGTAGGACTGGGTATCACGAGCAGGTTATATAATCAAATATATAACATGTGAAGGTCAGTTTTCATTCTTGCATTCCCATCATTTTAAACTCTTATCTCATTTATGCCATGGCCTATTAATGAATATTCTTGATTTCTTGTATAATCTGTTATCTAATAGTGTTGTTGAGTTCAAAAAGGGTAAGGTTAACTTTGTTTCCCACTATTGCCTTATTAAGTTGCTTGTTGAAAAATCTGTTAAAGATGTGTCAAGAATGACTTGGGAAGAATTTGTTGTCAATTTTAACCCTAGAATACAGAATATTGGACCTAGAGGGCAGCCTCTCACCTTCAAACAATGTACCTCCCAGTCCATAGGTCAGTCCTTCGTTGCCGCATCTCCTATTCAAGAATCATCTGATTCACATGATGAAGTTTCTCTCTCAGAGAAAGCTTTCAAACAACCAACACAAACCCCTGTCAATGACCCTGAGCCTTCCTCCAAGGATAACAAAGGGAAGTCACCCATAGTGGCAACTCCTAAATCTGTCAAAAGGAAGCCAACAGGGGAATCCCCTGTTCCTATAGCCAAACCCTCAAAGAAGAATAAAACAATTTCCACTCCCTTGAGAAGAAGCTCCAGACTCCAGAATCAGGCAGCTCGCCAATCACTCGATGCTTCTCTAGCCACACCACCAACCTCAGACCCTTCCAGTCCTGTACTCAAGGAGGAAGAGCCTATTGTTGAGGAAATTGAGAGTACTCTTGAAGGAGCTAGCTTGGATAAACTTGCAGCCATTGTAGAAGGGATGGTAGAACAACTGGAAGAAGAAGTGGGATGTGTTGAGACGGAGGAAGTAACAATTGTGATTCCATCAGATGAAGAAGGTGAAGTCATTGCTATGATTAATGAAATGCCTATTGTTCAGGAAGAATGGGAAGATTGGCAACAAAATGATAATTTAGAACAGGAAAAATCTGGAAAGTCAAATGATACAAAGATAATTGAAGAAGAAAAATAGGAAACCGTGGGTGTACCTGAAGAAATCCATAAGTCACCTGCAAAAAAATATAATCATAGGCCTTCACTCCATGCCAAAAATTTTTCTACATGAATGACATGTTTTGTAGAACTCCAGCATCAATGGACTACTTTTGAGCTTGAAATTGAGAGATTATAGAGGATAATCTAGAACAAGAATCTAGAAATTGCTAATTTAACAAACACTCTCAACCAGGTAGTCGAGCTTGTTCCACAACTAATGCAATGTCGAGCACCCTCACCTATCTATGCAATGTACCTCAAGGAGCTTTATATGAACTTCCAATTGGTCAGAATCTAGAAAGGTAAAAACCCTTCCTTAGATACCCCAGAACAATTTTATGATGCATATAGAAATTCACCTCAGCACATCAGGAACCTCCTGTGTGAATTTTATTTGCACAATTTGGTTGTACCCTAGGATAAGGAATGTAACCCCCTATGCTATGTTGGTGATATTCACATTGGTGCTCTAATATCTTGGATCACAAATGAGATAAGCAGGGGGGAGAAATTTGATAGCCACAAGCATGATGAGGTCAATATTCCATTATCTGTGAGGAATGAATCTAAGAATGGGATGGGTATTTATTTTGATTGGAAGAAGCTGTGGAGAGATGAAAGTGCTAGGCCACTAATTGAGCCTTTGAGACAGGAGGTATTTTCTCAGTATTCCCAGATTATAAACAATGATCTTAATGTTGCAACCCGACACATTCAAACAAGATGGGAACATCTACCATTTCAGTTAAAAAAGGCAGAACCGCACATCCCAACACCCTGTATGCAGCCACCAGGAGGGTAGAAAGATACATGAGGAATGCCAAGACAAAGAGAGAGAATTGGTTGCCCTTAGTCATGCAGCCACCTATTCTCCTATGGCCATTACTGGCCATGTATGGGGACAACAAAATTTATAATAGGAGCTCTGAGGATAGTAGAAGGTAGAGGCTGGAGGCAATGCGAGCTCACTTCTAGAGTTTCCAGCATGGAGAATGTGGACAGCAACAGAATGCTGATATGAGAGAATTTGCTCGAAGAAGAAATGATAGACTTGTTAAAGGGCCCAACAAGTAGTTGGTTGAGGGGAATGATGAGCCAAGTTTTTGGCACATTTAGATCATGCTTTTACAAACACTTTTCTACTTTTCATTATGCTAAGACAAACATTTAGTGTTGATTATGGGACAAGATAAACTTTTTATGCTTAATATAATAAGTATTTTATGATAAGTCTTTCCATGATTATTACCTTGAAATGTTCTATTAGTTTGATGAATGCCTTATGACTTTGTGTGATGATAAGCCCTTCCTGCAGCCTCTATTGTTGAACTTCCTGTAGCCATGTCTAAAATAATTTTTGCCTTAGTTTAATGCTTAATAAATGTATGAATGAGGTGATGGATAATCTAAAAGGTTGAATGTGTTGAGCTAAATTTTTTCCACAGGAATAACTGTTAAGATATTTTGTAGGTACCACATTTGAGGAAGAAATTCAATTTCCACTTAAAGGTTGAAGACTAATTCAATGAAGACTAGTTCAACAACAAAGAATAAGGAGGCAGCTTCAACACATCCGCCATGCAAGGAGAGTGTTCCAAAAATCTATCCTAGGCATCTTGATGATGCATGAATCTAGGATGGTGACACTTTAAAACTTCAAAACTGATTTGACTCAGTTCTTCCTTTTTCATCCACCTCTTCACTTAGTTAGTTATGATGTAATAAAGACTTCCCATTTTATGAGGGAAGGGTTGGTTAGTCGTTAGATTCAGTTTTCAATAAATAGCCCATTCTCCTCTAGAGAAAGGGTTGGAAGATTGTTGTTGTAATACATTTCAATTTTCATAAATACAGTTGAAGATTGTGAGCTATGTACTTGTCTATCTCGAATCAATAAAGTGTTTATGAAGTTTGCATCTTAATCTATTATTTAACTTTGGCACTAACTAAGGGGGGCCACTTAGGGAGTTGTCCATGTTTTCATTATGCAAGTTAGAATAGTTGCACTTCCTTTCATAGAGGTTAATGTGACTGTTCCTATAGCTAGCAAAAATACATAGTTGTCAATTGTTCTTGCAGCCACTAGATGCAGAATAGTTTTATCTTTTGGTTTTCATTTCCAAGAAAGTTTATCTAGTAAAGTTGTTTCTAGTAATTCAAATTCTAGTATAATCATCTTTAGGAAGTTACGCATGTTTGAGAGAGGTAATTAGTGCATATATTGTGCTGACCCATGTCAAGTTTACGTCCCTGGGTTGATGATTAAATGAGGTCCTTTAGTAGGTTATAATTGTCGGTTGTGATGTTCAATCCCTGAGTAAAGGAATTCATGTTCCTAGTTATTAAGCTGATTAAAGGACACTACAATGATGTCGAAACCTGCCTTGTGATCCCCACACTGAACTGTATCCCTTAGTCCCATGAATTCTGAGAGAGCCTCATCATTTTTGAATGAGTCTAGAATTGGTGGTCCTCATTGGTCATGATCGATGAGTTGAGGGCATACTAAGGTGATTTTGTGGGTTTGTTGCTTTGACTCAGTGGGTGAGGCACTAATCATTAGTAAGGAGGAGTCCTCAAAAATCATGGGAAGGCTTGTTATGGTATCATCATTGTCACTATTGGCGTAGACATTAGTTACGTCAAAAGTGAAGTTGTCAAGTGGGATACCTGTGCGTAATGGTGGTCGAAGGGTGGGTACTGATATTTGAGGGGAGGACCTGAATTCCCTACCGAGAGTACCTCTTCCACATACGGTTATACTCGGGGGAGTACATCCGAGGCCAAGGTTTCACATTCTTCTTTCTATAATGATGGGCTCCAATCATCCATCACTATTCCTTCCAAGGCTTTGGTTTCTATTGTAGCCCATGCCAAGAATTATTTGTAGCCCTCTATTGGCTTCATCCATAGGTAATGTGGGTGTGGGTTCTTCATCTCGGTATATTATGCTTGAAATATCTTCCTTACCAACATTTTCCCAACTTAGGTCTCCCCAATGGCAGAATCGAAAAGGGTCTTCCCTAAGGGTGTGGATGGGTGTTATAGTTGATCGAGGTTGCCCATGCAACCTAGGAGATTGTGTTAACTCTCCTACAAAAAATGTAATCTTCTTCATTATATAGTCTCCACATCCATTGTCCTGGATCATGAGTTTGATTTCAGATATATCATGGATGGCGGGTGTCTCTGTCACAGAAGTGGAGGCAAGGTTAGCTGGGTCGATGTATGCAGTGGATGGGCCTTCATCATTTTTCGGCACTTGGGGGATTTTATAAAACTTGGCTTCCAAGTTTTTGTAGTAGGTGAATGGTTCAGGATCCCCATGTATAGTGACCTCCTCGTTCTGGTACATAAATTTTATGCATTGATGATATTTTGAGGCCACTGCTTTCATTTCGTGGATCCATTGACATCCTATGAGGATGTTATATGGTAAGTCAAGGTCAAGGACTTGACAGGTAGTATCCATGGTTGCTAGTCCCACTTAGATGGGGATTTTAATAGTGCTCCGAGACACTCTTTCTTGATCATCATATGCCATTATTATGATGCTCTTGTTCTTGTTAATGGAATCCTTGACGCATCCAAAATTCTTTATAAGCTTGAGAGAGAAAATATTAAGGCCTGCACCTCCATCCACTAGGACCCTTTTAACTTTCTTTTTGTGGACCAGCACTTGAAGGTGAAGTGCACGGTTATGAGATGGTTGTGGGGGGAAGTCTTGGTTAGAGAATGTAAGGAGATTCAGGGTAATGATATTACCAACCATAGCCTGAAACTAATTTGTGTCAAGAGTGGCAGAGACGGTGGACATTGCTAATACTTCATCAAGAATTTGTCTATGAGTAGCAAAAATTTTTAACAGTTCCGTGATGGAGATCTATGTGGGGGTTCTCTTCAGCTGATCGATGACATTATAGTCATAGGGGATAGCTTTTGTGTTTGAAGTGGCGGTCTTAGATGGTGCCCCTTTAATGGTGACCTTTTCACCACATGTGGTGACTCCACAGTTGGTGTTGGCACCCTTGACATTGATGACCGTGACCATTTCACTGACACATGTGACTATCTCTTCATATACTAGATTAGCGCTAGCATACTTTTGTTTACCTTTATTGTTCCCTTGAATATTTCCTTGATTGTGGTTTGGCATCGGATTTGCGTATATATTTAGATCTTCATTACCGGTTGGTTGCTCAATGTTGATGATCTTGTCTTCGATGAGGTATTGGATGATATTCTTCAGTCTCATGCAATTTGTGGTGGTATGTCTCTTGATCTTGTGAAAGTCACAAAGGATATTTTCATTATACCATGGCAGTTTGGTCATGGGTTTCGTGTATTGCTCGGAGTTGGAGACTTTGATTAGGTTTTCCTTGACCAACTTCTTCATTATGGACTCGATGGATTCCCCAAGAGTCGCGAACTTTTGCTTGGGAGGGTAGTTTCCTTAGGGAGGTCGTCCTCCTTGATTTCCTAAGTTATTGATTTGGTTGGTGGGAAGTGGTTGTTGTTGTGCTACTATTGCATTAGTTTACACATTATTGTGATTATGATTTTGTGGTTGGTGATGAGTTTGAATGTTTGGTTTGGGAGCATTTATGACCACCTTAGCATCAACCAAGCCGTCGTTTGTTATGTTTTTGTTCCTCGACCATGTTCGAGGTTTATCATTATAATTGTTGGATGAGTGGTTATCCTGTGGTGGAGTAAATTTTGATGCACCTCCTCGTGCAGTAAGGGCTCTTTCGATGTTGAGCACCTTTGGAATCAGTTGATTTTATGATGTGATGCATTGCATTTTTAAGTAGAATTCCAAGTTTTCATCTAGATTCGATATGATTGTGCAAACTTGTTGTTCTTCTAGCATGGTCCACTTTCTTTGATTGGACTTGGATTGCCATCTTTGCAAGAAGGATGTGAATAACTCTCATTTTCTTTGTTTGAGTGTTGATAGTTCTTCCAAACTAACATCTGCACCCATGTTGAAAGCATAATTTTTAAGGAATGCTTCCACAATCTCCTGGAATGTTGTAATTCCTATGGGTAGACGATAAAACCATTCCATGGTTGGACCAGTCAGACTTCAGGGGAAGAGTCACATTAGATATGTGTCATCGTATGCAACCTCCATGCAATGCACTTGAAATTCCCTAACGTGATTTTTAGGGTTTCCCGTCCCATTATACTTGTCAAATTTGGGGATCTCAAATCCCTTTGGGAATGGTACCATTGTGATACTTATGTCAAATGGATAAGGGCACAAGTTGCCTGGTTTTCTGGTTGTTTTTTCTACTTGGAGGTCTAACACCCATTGTCAGAGATTTTTATTTGCGTTCCGACATCGTTGTGTGGATCGAGTAGGGGGGTGAATTTTTTTTGAGGTGTTTGGGGTGTTTGATTGGTGGGAGGGTTACTAGTGGGAGTCTTCTGCAAGCTCTGTTGTGTGTTCAAGGCCTGTTGATATGCCTGCATTTGCGTCAACAACGCTTGTTGTTGATCTTGTTGTTGTTGTTCCAACAAAGCTTGTTGTTGGTCCATCTATTGTTGTTCCCATAAAGCTTGTTGTTGGTCGAGCTATTGTTGCGCCAACAAAGCTTGTTGTTGGTTGATTTGTTGTTGTGCCAACAAATCTTTTTGTTGGTCAAGCTGTTGTTATGCCAACAAAGCTTGTTGTTTGGCTTGTTGTTGTGCTTGAAATTCTTGTAGGGCTTGTTGGTATGCTTGTTGATGAATCGCTTGCAGTTTTGCTCGATATTGTGCTTGTGCCTGTTGTTGGGATTGAGCTTGTTGGGCTACTTGAGCGACTTGTTGGGCTTGTGTGGTTTGTTGGGCTTGTGCAACTTGTTGGGAAGCTAATTGGGCTTGTGCTTGTTGTACAGCTTGTTGGTTTTTCTTAAGTACCCTTTGATGGTTGGCTTTCTGGATGGTTTGGATTAGGGTGATGAATGAATTCATCATGTTAGCTTTTGGTGCGATTGGTGGTGGATTGAGAATGATGCCAACCATTGTGATAGGAAAAATGGTTGTGTTGGTGGTTGGGATTTGGGTTTTTGGAGGTGTGGTTGAGATGCTCGGTCCTTGAGAAGGTATGTTTTGAGATATTTGAGGACTGACTAATGTATTGGTTGTGGTGGCTTGAATGTTTGCCAATTGTTGCAATGCTGCAGGAAAAAAGAGAGGATTCGATCTGATGATCGAATTGCCTGGATTTGAGAAACTAGATGTGGGTAGGGGGGAAGACCCAATCCAATAGGTGATGTGGATGTGAGCGGTAATACAAGAAAGGGTGGTAAGTTCCCCTAAAAGGAGAATGGTTCAGTGACTCCTGTTATTCCAAACAAACTACCTTCTCCTTGTGGTAGAGAAGTTTGCATGTTTAGCGGATAGGTTGGTGTTGCATGGAATGAGGATAAATCTATGTGATTATGGAAGGTGAGTGGGATGTATGGGTGTGATGGATTTATCGGAACAGAGTTATCTAGTGTGATGCTAACACTTACCTCTTTTTTGTTTACAAGGCGATGCTACTGTAACTCTCGAAACATAGCACTTCCTTTGTTCACAATTGGCAAGGTTGGTGTGATTGTTGATATGGTTTGAGGCATTTCTTGAGTGATATTCGGAGTTGACATTGGGGATGTGTTTGTAAGAGGCTTGTCCATACTAGTGCCTACATCAAGGTCAGAAGGGAATGGGACCCCTCCTTACATTAATGTACGTAAGTATTTAAACATAGCATTGACAATTTTATGATTCTCTGGATTTTGAACCATTTCTACCATTTCTGATTGTGTCATTCCCAAGTCTTTGTTTGTGATGTCCTCTTCATAGATTTCCTCTTGAGGATTTTGCAATGGTACAGAAGAGTTGCTTGGGGGATTGCTTGATCCCGCAAGGTTCGTTTTGGTGGTTACTTGACCCAAGTCATTGAAATTTGATATTTCGTTGATGTTTTCCATGTTCCTCTTGTGTTGTGATCTTGTTTGGACCATAAAAACAAGGATCGTTTGATCCTCAATATTTAAGGCCCAAAAGAGAAGAACTAGGGAAAAAACCAAGGATCAAAGGGGTGGGGAAGATGATGAGATAAATGAATGAAGTGAGTAAGTGAAAACCTTAGAAGAAATTTTTAGGGGTTATTCTAAACTTTAGGGCTTGGATTGATTGTGATGGTTTGATTAGATGTATTAAGTCAAACAAGATTGTGGTGAGCTTGTAGACCCTAGGAAGTTGTGTTATCCTAGGGAAAACTTGCACAAGAGTATGGATTGGCTAGGTGTGTTAAGCCAACCAAGGTGATCAGGAACCAATAAACCTCAAGAAGTTGCATTATCCTAGAGGAAAATTTGTTCAAGAGATTTTACTATTTGGCTAGGTGTCTTAAGCCAAGATAGAGTGATGTCGATTTAGCCTCTAAGTTTAGCATGGATTTTTTTTCTAAAGTTCTCAAAAAATTTGTTGATGGGATGAAATTTGATTGATGAGAGATACGGACGAGAGTGATAAATTTGATCCTAGACTTTGTCCTAGACACGACTCTTTTTTACAAAACCTCAGTATTGAAGAGCATGCTATACTTCCTATGTGAGGAAAGAAAACCTTTCAAAAAGCTCAGGATTTTGTTGATAATAAAATGCATACAAACTTGGGTTATTTCTTGAAGCCTTCTTATAGAAATTGTACACTAGTTTTTCTCTGACTTCAAGGAGCATTTCAAGACGTTGTTCGTGGGCTTTGAGACTAATCCTTTTGAATCTTGGTTTTGGGATTTTGACTTTCCGAGAAATCATTTGAGACAACACATGTGAGGTCCAATTTGTCTTTTATCTTTCCTTAGTGAATTCTTTTTACCAAAATCACATTCTTGATTATGTTTCAAACTGCATGTCTAACATCACACTTTCTTTTTCATTCCACAAGGTCCATTATGTGGAAATCAAGGAAATTAGGGCAAAATTTTCCTAGGTTTAACCTTAGTGAAAACAAATGATGATATAATCCAAGCACTTAGAAACCTCTTAAGGATATGATCCCTAGGGAAAGCAAAAGTACTTAAATTTGTCAAAGATATTTGTTTCCTCCAAGGGGTTTGAAATTTGGAGCTCTTTGTGAATGTTCATTTTTCAATTGTTTTGAGGACCAAGCACATGTACAACCCTAGGATGAAGAGGCAATATTTTCTTGGGTTCCCACTTGGAAGAATTCAGCTGCACATATTCTGTGCGGATGAATAGATGCTTGACCAAACTAGCTCCCCTCCAAAACACACACTTCCTGGGTCAGCCAAGCATTAGTACCCATAAATCTCCCATAACATACTTTTCATCTCTACAACAAAACCGCATGTATAATGCGGGGCAGCTTCAAAGGACATGACCTTTTGCACCAGCAAAATAGATAAGGGTTTGGCCTACTAAACAAGGGTTTTAATTCGAACTTTCTGTTCATGGAGATTGACCCATGCGGTGAGAGACCATTGTTTCCCTTCTTGTCTGAACCAACTGTGTGATACTAGCTTTTTTTCCAGTACCCATTTTTATATCCCGACTAGAAATACACTTGTCCTTAGTGTGTTACCGGTTGGGTTGTTCCCTTGGGTGAGTACTTTTTCCCACAAGGCAGGCCCGCTAAGATAAAAAAAATTGATTAAACATATTTGTAGTTCGATCAACCTTTGTTTAGAAACAAAGGGAGAACACATGCAATAAGCCTACTCACACTCGCGAGATGTTTTGTTCAATTTTAAACCCAAAAATGAAGTGTGGGGGTAATACTTTTCACAAATTAATATCACATAAAAACTTTTGATTCTCAAGATCTCGATGAGGTGTGAGAGAAGCGCATACGCCTTTTAAATGATATTACTTTGTGAAAAGGATTACAAAACATCAAAAACACATATGTTCATTTTAATCCTCAAAGCAAAAAATGAGTTCTTCTTTTTTAAAGCACCAACTTTGAAGTGTGAGAGTTTTCCTTGTTCAATTTTTTAAACCTTTAAACAAAATATAGTAGATTGTTTCTAGGTTCTTTTTAGCCCTTTGCAAACTTTTGAAAAAAAATAAATTTGTTTGTTCTTTTTAACCCAAAAGAAAATTTTAGTGTTTCTAAGGCATGAAAGTAAGCAAATTCCTTTTTAAACAAAATTTAAAGATCCTAAAAAGTGTTGAACAACACTATTGTTCCAACCTGCAAAAATGACAGAATCCAGAGAGCACAAAAACAACAAACAGGTCAAAAGTTAGAAAATCCAAAAATTAAAAAGCACATGTTAAATTTGAAATCTGTTTGTTGTCCACGGTGGAGTTAGTAGGTGTGGAAGAGTTTGGAATTGAGGTGGTGCTATATAGCGCCGCACATTTGCTTGGGTGCGGCGCTTTGCAGAAAACAGAGACCACGGGTGCACCGCAGTTTGGAACTAAAATCCGTGGTAGAGTTTTGCAAATTTGAAATTTTTTTGAGCGCGAACACAGGTGTGGTGTAGTTTGGAAAATGATGCGTTGAGATATGGCACCGCGCCTATAATTACGGTGCAATATAGATTCGTGGACCTGGGTGAGGCGGAGTTTAAGACCGTGGATCCATGACAGAGTTTGCAGTTTCAAAAAACCAGGCGTGGGAACAAGTGCAGCGGAATTTGGAAAAGATGCCTCACAATATAGCGTTGTGCCTACAAATGGGGCGCAATATAGGACCACGAACCTATAACCTACAAAATAGAACGTGAAAAACGCAGATTTTTTTTTAAAAACGTGATTAAAAAGGTAGATTCCCTCCTTCTAACACCAAAATGTGAACCCCTAAACTTGGAAATGCACAAGAACAACAAACAAATTAGGATGTTAGATCAAATGCAAACAAGAATGAAGGATTCCTCATGAAATCCATTTACTAAAACTTAAACTATGAAAATGAAGAACAAACTAAATAAATGCAAAGAAATCCTAATTAAGTGATCAAACTAGTGATCCCTTGGGGAAATTGGTGCCAATTGAATGTTGAAATTGGCCCTTTCCCAAATCCTAAATTGCAATGTTGAAGTGTGTAGATTGATCAAATCTCCATGATGAGATTTGAGCATAACTTAGCTAAGAATTGTGAAAATGATGGAGTATGGAGTGATGTGCACAAAATTGGCTCTCAATGTTAAGAGAGTAACTTTGCATGAAATTGTGGATGAAGAATGAGGAGAGAAGCCTCCAATTTATAGATTTGAATTTGGAAGAAAGGGCAAGATTTGGGCAATGTGGGACTAACTTTCACCCAATGGTTGAATGCCACTTGTCACCATGTGAATGGTTGATGGTTGTGCACATTTTGGCCAAAGTGAAAATAAATGCAATTAGGTGGAATTTGAATTTGAGGAAATGAAATGTGAGAGGGAAAAAGGAATGAAATAAATGCCACTTGGCTCAATGCACAAGGACATGTAAAAGGAGTGAATTCCTTGTTGGATGTACAAGTCCACTTAGACTTTTTGAATTCAAACTTGAGGGAATATTCCCTTTTGATGCCATGTGAGGGAAAATAGAGATTTAATAAATGAATTAAATCTGTTTTCATGTGCAAGTTGCATTCTCTGGAGGATTTTAGTGATTGAGATTTAAATTAATCAAGATTTAATTAATTTAATGAGGAATTAGGTGATTTGACAATTTTGACCTAGATTGATGAATTGATTTAAATCAGAATTGAGAGGAAATGATTAATTAAATAAATGATTTTTATTTATTTAACTAAGTGGAAAGATGTTGGATTAAATCAAATAAGGTTTAATTTATTTAATTTAATAAGAGGACTGTAGAGACTTTAATCAAATAAAATTATTTATTTAATTAGACAGATATAAGGTTAATTAAATTAAATTGATTAATTTAATCACTAGAGGAGAAAGACTTAATCAAATAAATAATGATTTATTAAATTAAGAAACAAAAGATGATGAAAAGCTGTGAGTATGATTTAGGAGGAAATGTTGTTAGTAATCAGGATCAAGTGTGTCAAACTGAATTGTATATTTTCCATGTCTACATAGAGAAATCCTGAATTCCTGGCACTTCTGGAAGACAAGTTCTAAATGATCAAAGTGATCATCAGTGGATTTGGAAAACACCATCAAGTCATCCAGATAGATAAGTATAATCTTATGTATTAAATCTTTAAAGGCAATATCCATAGCTCTTTGAAAGGTGGCTCTAACATTTGAGAGTCCAAAGGGCATCTTAGCATATTCATATGTTCCCCACTTTGTGGTGAATGTTGTTTTGTGTTGGTCTTCTTCCTTTACACGAATTTGATTGTAGCCCGAAAAATCCATCCAACATTGAAAACATTTCAGAACCAGCTACGGTTTGTAGAATTACCTCCATTGAAGGCAGGGGGTAATGATACTTCAGGGATGCCCTATTCGAGTCTCAAAAGTCTACACATAGTTGTATGTCACCATTCTTCTTCCAGACTGGCACTAGGTTAGACACCCAAGTGCTATGCTTGATTGGGAACACTATTCGGGATGCAATCAATTTATTCAATTCTTGTGACATGAGTGACTCAATCTTGGGATTCATAGGCCTTTGTCTCTGATGAACTGGCTTCACTCCTTCTAATAGCTCAATTGTATGCTAGATAATCCCAGGATCATATCCCTTAAGATCATCATATGACCAGGCTACTACACTTGGATATTCCTCAGAGAAGTGTTTTAGCCTGTCTTTATTCTTCTGAGATACTTCCTTACTCACCTTGAGCTTTTTGTCCTCTTCGATATGTAAATTCGTATAATCACCTTTGTCGGCTACCAGCTTCCTTTTATCCCTCCTTACATCATCAAAATAAAAAGGACTCTCCAGAGTGACTAGGCCTCTGAGAAGCTTGTTGGATTTCAATGGGATTACTTGATCTTTGTAGGCTTCGGTGATCTCTGGTTGCAATTGGTCAACGAATTCCCTAGCTGACTGGAGAAATGACGCAATATGAGCATCACTATTGAACACTTGTCAGCCTTGATCATTGTTCGAAACAACAGGTTGTACAATCACTCAAATTGAGCCCTAATAGTTGCCATTCGGTCAACTTCAGTGTTCTTCTCCCTTGGTATAGCCTGAATATTAAAAGCCTCAAATCTTTCAATAAGATCCCAAACCCTATGCCCGTATGATTGCATCCGGACATTCTTTATAGCTGAAATCCCTCAGATTTGGTCGACCACAAATTTTGAATCTCTGAACACTCATATTTGCTTTGCGCCCATATGTTTTGCAAGGCTCAAATCATGGACAAGACCTTCATATTCTGCTTTGTTGTTCGAGCATGCAAACTAGAAATGATAAGACCTCAAGGTCTTTTCCTTAGATGGAGATGTCAAACATATTCCTACTCCAGCTCCTTCTCTGCATCTTGCTCCATCAAAGTGCAAAGTCCACAACTATGAGGATGTTTCGCCTCTAGATTCTTTAGTAACTCTGGGCATAATCTGTCCTTCCTCGTGTATGACATAGGTTTCGAGTCCAATTGCATAATAATTTTCAAAAGGGTTTGTGTCTATAAACTCATTCAACAAAGCTTCTTCCTTTTCCGTTTGGGATCTAGTTGCCTCTTCTTCCTCTAGAAATACAACATTGAACATTTCTTCCTGGTTAATTGAAGTATGAGCCACTTCAAAGTTGAGCGGGGCCTCATTAGCAAAATATTAGGAATGCAAAGATTTCGACAATAGTTTCATCTTAGCTCCATGTTTGGTTCTCAAAATGAGATGTGACCAGTCTAATGCTAGATATCCTCCAACATTTTCCATGAACTCTTGAGACAAACATATCCCGAACAAAGGAAGGACATCAATGAGTATGGTATCTTGATTCATAGTGATACTGGGGCATGAAAATAATATCATCGCTAATCCATTGATTACCTCGATGGTATCAACCCTATTTCCATCTAGCTGCATGAATCCCTTGTTAAGAGGCTCATATTTTAACCCTAAAGCATCAACTACTTGCTTAGGCATGACAGTGGTGCTAACACCAGAGTCGATCAGACAATTATGCAATAGCTTGTCACCAATGATAAGCATTAGAAAGAAAGGCTTAGGTTTAGGTTACTCTCTTTTTCGGCTTTGAGATTTTCTTCTGGTTGATTCATTAACACTTTATCCAAGTCCGACTTGGCTATATTTTCTTCACTAGGATGACTAGGCATCTTCTCATCTTCTTCTCCTGACAATGCCTTTTGTAATAGCACCTTTTGCTTCGAAATAGCCAGGATATCCCACAAAGAAACATTGGCAGAGGACTTCTTCAGTTGTTCCACCACATTGAATTGTGTTCACGATTGATGATTCACGATTGCTTGCTCCTTAGGTCTCATAGCTGGTGTATCTGGTTGTTTGGCAACAACCGGGGTGATTGTAGGATCCTTTTCCTTCGGAGGAGGTGGATTCAGAGAGCTAGGAGTAGTCGCCTTAGACTATTGTGGGACTGACGATGGGCTTGCCAATGGACTGGGCATCAACTGAGATCAAGCATTATTTGGTGGAGATGTGAATTCTCTGGTGAGTCTACACTTTGAACGTGTGTTGTAGTCAGATTGCACTTGGGGCACTTGAGTTACAGGAATGTTGTTCAGAAATGTTGATTCTTCTCCTTCCATCCATGTAAAGAGCGCTTGATCTGGAACTATGTCTAACTCCTGCTCTATGGACATTCCTTGTATTTGAGCAATGAGGACTGCATTATCCATCTGCTGATAGGCATATGACTGGTTTCCAGGATCAGGTGCCTTGATTTGGCTACGTTGCTCTACTATCTTTTGTTGCAAATTTCCCCAAGGACAATTTCAGGGCATGTGTGCATCATTACAAGGAAACCACCATGAATTAGTGTCTTTGGCTACGTAATGTTATCTTGCAACTAGCTCTTTATTTGAACTAGGATGTACAGTCTAGATCGGAAGGGTCACTGGAACAACTTGGTTATTCAATTGAGTTTGAGTATTGCCGCGTGATCTATCTTGCCACTGACTTGATTGGTAAGGAGATTTTCCACCTTGATAATTTTGGTAAGCCGAATTTTTATAGCTATATTGTTGTCGCCTCATGGTAGTTAGTTCATTTTTCATAGTTCACATCTACTCTCTCATCTCGTTCATCTTAGCCATTAGGGGGTTAGGCACAAGAGCTACACTCAGATCCGTTCTCGGGTAAACGCACATAGACTGGGGAGGAGTTACAGGAGCATTGGTCGAAGCTGCTTCAACCTTCACGGTGTTGAATTCCAGAAACAATGGCATGATAGGTCTTGGTGCCAACTTTCCAACAGCTATAAGGTTATTTTCTGCAGTAACAACAAGGCCATAAGCATCGGGTAAAGTATCTCCGCCAAGAGCCTGTAGCATCATGGAAATGTCAGCATTAATGGACTTCAAGTAGAACATGAACGTCAAATCAGGAGGCGATTGAATACCAACAAGAACTCTCTACCAAGTTGAATGAAAATGCATGTCGAAGTCAAGTAGAGCTTCATGAGGAGCTCGCTTTATGCTGGCCAGCTGATGATATAGCGAAACCTATTGCTAGCATTTGAAAAACGCTTATAAAACGGGGTTCCTAGATCATCCCAAGTAGCAATTGTGTTAGTTGGAAGAGTTATATATCAATTTAAAGCCTTTCCTCGGAACAAGGCGATGAGTAATCTTAGAGCCACATTTTTGTTAGAAACCCCATACACCAGACATACGTCTGCTAAATCTTGCAAGTGTTCCATTAGAGTCTTTGATTCATCTCCAGAAAACTTAGGAATAAATTTTAAAGCAGAGGACGGAATGGGAGCCCATGCTGTGGGAGGTACCGACGCTACCAAAAGACTACTAGCGTCCCAGGCTACATAATTTCTAGCGGCCATAGGTGCAGGATATAGAGGAGAAGGAGGAGAAGGGGGAGGTGAAGGACTACCTTGCTAACCTCTCAGGCGAACAAAAACTAATGGTGGTACGAGTAGGCTAGGGAATCTTGCAATTTGCGACCTAGTTACAATCCTATGGCTCATACAACTTATATATTAAGTGAACGTGCTAGTTTGTGTCCCACCGGGCATTCCATAAAAAGAACTGTTGACGTAAGATTTTGCAAGTGGTAGCAATCTCATTGGAAACTTAGCTATTGGGGGACATAGTGTGCTAGCTAAGTGACCTTCGAGATTTATTGAAGTTGGCTCTTTGTATTAGTGGGGGAGGTAAAGGGTTAGGAAGATAATTGAAAATGTTAAATCTATACTAAAGGTGATGCGCCAAATCATGAATGAAATTACCTGAGCACAGTGTGGGATGCAAAGCCTCGAACTACTAAATGTTGTTTATCACGTTTGTTGTTGTTGAAGAATTTTTGCAAGTCCTAATGTGAGATGTTAAAATGATGCAATACGAAGAACTAACATAAGAAAAGGGCACCTCAATGATTAGCCTAAGAAATAGTAAACATGAAAGCAAGATAAGATAAATTTATTGTTGATTATACCTTCATGCTTCCCCTTCCTTGGTTGGCCCTTGATCTTTGGATGTCTTGTGTTCTCCTTGGATGGAAATGGAAGGAAGTGGATGCAATATGCAAGATGAATTGATGAGAAATACTATGGAAAAGATAAAATGTTGTGAATGACAATTTGGCAAGAGTTTGGTAGAAAATGACTTGATTCCCAAAATGAGAGAAATGAGGGGGTATTTATAGGATAATTGGAATTCTCTAGAGAATTCAACGGTTGAGATTGATCAAACAAGATCAAGATGAAGGGCTATGGTGAGTTGAGGACTCACAAGCCCTCACATCTTGACATGTGGAATGTGAGATGTCTTAGGGTGGAATGATGTGGAGATGAGGTGGAAGAGAAGTACATGAGGTGGATGAAGGACAAGTACCTTGTAGGTACCTTGGGGGATGAGAATATTTCTTCAAAAGTGAACTTATTGTCCCCAAATGAGAAGGAAAGAGACATTTGAGGAATTTTAGAATTTCTCAAAAATCTCCATGGGAAAAGGGGAAGTGGTTGGAGAAATAAATGTGAATTAAAAATTCACATGCTTAAGAGAGTTTATTGGATAAAAGAGAATCTCCAAAAAGCTAGATATTTGTCACATGTGGGTGATGTAACAAGTCCAAGGTTCTAGAAGTCCTTGGCACATGTAAAGTGACAAGTCAAGCCTTCTATAACTTTGCATGGGG
Organism: Sequoiadendron giganteum; assembly: GCA_007115665.2. Classification (NCBI taxonomy): domain Eukaryota; kingdom Viridiplantae; phylum Streptophyta; class Pinopsida; order Cupressales; family Cupressaceae; genus Sequoiadendron; species Sequoiadendron giganteum. Next base: position 519,442,419 of record CM021109.1, read on the forward strand.
ATGGGGAAGACCTTGGAAATATAAAAGTGAAATAAAAATTCACATGGGGAAGAGAGGAGCCTTGGATAAATAAATATGAATTAAAAATTCACATGGAAAAGAGAGTCAAGGCCAAGAAAGGCAAGTGGAAAGGTTGACCAGAAAAGGTAAGCCAAATGTGGTTAATGACTTTGATTAAGGTTGTGCAAACACAGGATTATGATAATTAATGAAATATTAGAGGCAAGTGGGAGATTATGGAGGATGTGACACTTAACCAAGATTAAGTGGTGCACATCCTAATCATAGATTAATTAATTTAATCTGGATTAAAAAAGGGTTATGGAGAATGTGACAATGAGAGAGAAAAAGAGGAATTAAAAATTGGTTTTAATCCAAGTAATTCAAATGAATAAATTAAATAAATTGTTCCATTTATTTAATTTAGAGAAGAAAAGGTGTAAGGTAAAGTATCTAATTTATTTAATTACATACTTTAGGAACCTTAGGCAAAAGATGAAATAATGATTAAATGAATTATTTAATCACTATTAATGATATAGATGAATAAAGTAGATGATTTTATTCATATGGAAGTGATTAAATTTAGATGTTTACAATAAGAACACCTTCTAACTGCATAGCATAATCTAATATAACTTCGTCCAACACAGAGGAGTCGAAAAACATGATCTGTATTTATTAAGCTATAGAAGATTACAAAAGCTGAAGAATAGGCATTCATATATCATAGGAAAATAATCACACATTCTAACCATCTTATCAAAAACATGAAAACAAAAAAGGCCGAATTGATTGGCACAATCTGTAGATCTCATGTTCAATAAAATATTACAAAGGTTGTTTCCCAGTGCTCGGGATTTTTTATCTATCTAACAACAACAACCTAATAAAAGAGAAGCATGGTTGTTTATATAGGCCAACCCACCACCTGAAAACCATGAATAAAGATTCCTTGATCAAACATCGACGCCCCAGATCTTCTTGAGCCGCCACCGAATAGAAAGATCACTCAGCAGTGTGCCAACAAAGTTGTATCAGAGAATAAAAGGCCATGCAGCAGTAGAAATGAACACGCAGCACCGAAGAAGAAAATGTGGTGGCAAGTGAAAAAAATCATCGCAGGTAGCAACTCCCAGAAAATCGATGCATAAGAATATGCCACGCATCGAGCAAACGGAGCCTAGCAAAAGAATGAGGGACGCCTCAGTGAAAAGCTCTGAGAGGAAGCCACGTGGGCAACGTTGAGTGAAGATAACTGCATAGTGGGCCCAGCTTGGAAAACAACCAGAGAAAGCCACACGTCAAGCACATGGAACTCGAAAAAAGTAAAGCGATACGGAATGACAAGAATCTTCATTTGGAGGCCACGTGGCAAGGATCGAAAAGTTAAGAGTGATAAAGGACAAGGCAAAGCCGCGAAGGAAAGATAACCACAGAAGTTAGCGGTTTGTGAAATAAAGTTCATAGTATCCTTAGGCAATGGCTTAGTAAAGATGTCTGCAACCTATTCCTTGGTAGGCACAAACTCCAGTCTGACTTCTTTGTCACTCACCTTTTCTCTCAAATAGTGATATTTGATGGATATATGTTTTGTATTTGAATGCAGCACCAGATTCTTGGAAATGTTTATGGCACTTGAGTTATCATAAAAGATAGAAATAGGCTCATCATACTCAATTCTAATATCTCTCAGCATCTGCTTCATACACAATACTTGAGTATAATTGTTTGCAACATCAATATATTATGCCTCAGCAGTAGATAGGGAAATGGAATTTTTCTTTTTTCTTAGCCAAGACACCAACTTCTTCCCCAAGAAGAATGCACCATCACTATTACTTTTCTTTTCATCCACATCTCCTACCCACTCTGCATCTATAAAGGCACTAAGAGTAATATCATCATCTTTAGGATACCAAAGGCCAAAATCAATTGTTCTTTCAAATATTTAAAAATTCTCTTTATAGCAGTCACATGCAATTCCTTTGGATCAACTTGATTTCTAGCAACCATGCATACATCATTCATGATGTCTAGTCTGGTCTAAGTCAAGTCCACCAATCATTGACCTATACCTTGTTTGATTAGCCTTAGGAGAATCATCATTTTGTGTTTGCTTGCATCTGGTCAACATGGGTGTACCAACTGGCTTTGAATCTTCCATGCCAAACTTATTTAGTAACTCTCTTACATATTTGGAATGAGATATAAAGATTACATCATCTAATTGAGTAATTTTCAATCCCAAAAATAATTTCAACTCTCCAATAATTGGCATCTCAAACTCACTTTTCATTTCATCAAAAAAATTGATACATAAGTCATCATCACCTTCAAAAATGATATCATCAACAAAGACTTCAATAATTGGCTCTTTATCCTAATCCATCTTGAAATACAGATTGTTGTCAACCTTACCTTTATTGAATCCAAGCTTCAAAAAGTATTTATCCAATCTATCATACCGGGCTCTAGGGGCTTGCTTGAGTCCATAAAGTGCTTTCTTCAATTGAAAAACCATATCTCCTTTATCAGTCAGTTGAAATCCATCTGGTTTCTCAACATAAACTTCTTCTTCTAACTCACCATTTAGAAATGTTGACTTAGCATCCATTTGATAGAATTTGTAGTTCTTGAAAGAAACATAAGCTATAAATAATCTTATAGCTTCAATTCTAGCAACAGGTGCCAAGGTTTCTTCAAAATCAATACCTTTCATCTGTGAATACCCTTTACATACCAACCTTGCTTTATTCCTGACCACTTCATCTTGTTCATTTAGCTTATTCTGAAAAACCCATTTGGTTCCAATCACATTTTTATTTTGAGGTCTGGGAACAAGAGTCCATGTATCATTTTTCTCTATTTGCATTAGTTCTTCCGTCATTGCTTCATCCAATGTTCATCTTTACATGCTTCATTGACATTGTTAGGTTCAGTCTTGGAAATCAGATAATACTCTTCTACAATTCTTCTTCTAGTTTGTACACCTTTTTATTTTTTCTCCTATAATATGATCTTCAAAATGATCTAGCTTTGCATACCTCGAGACTTTATGATTCTCTTGAACTTCTGTTTCTTTTTTTCTCTCTTCTGCACTTCTACTAGTCTCTCCTTGATTCTCTTGATTCACCAAAACAATTTGAACTTGATTTTGTGTTTGAGCATTCTTTCTTTTATCAGTACTATCATGTTGGTCATCTGAATCATATCCATAATACCTGGATGATCTAGAAATATACTCATCAATGCTAACATTTTCACTTTGAACCATTTTCTTCAATCTTCTATTGTAGCACCGATAGGCTTTTCTTTTAGTAGAGTAACCCATAAAGATTCCTTCATCACTCCTAGCACCAAACTTGCCTATATCTTCATCTCTTTTGATATAGCATCTACTTCCAAAGATTTTAAAATATTTAATAGTAGGATTATGACCAAACCACAGCTCAAAAGGAGTCTTACAAGAATTACCATTGACATTTACCCAGTTAATAGTATACATAGCAGTACTTACAGCTTCTCTCTAGTAGATATGAGGAACATTACCTTCCAACATCATAGTTCTAGTAGCATCTAGAATTTTTCTGTTCTTTCTCTCAACAACTCCATTCTGTTGAGGAGTGAGGGGAGTAGATAACTATCTTTTTATTCCATTCTCTTCACAGAATGAATTGAACTCCTAGGAAGTGAACTCACCACCTTTGTCTAAACTTAAGAATTTGATCTTCAAACTTGTTTCATTCTCTTCCATAGATTTGAAACTTTTGAACTTCTCTAGTGCTTCATGTTTTTCTCTCAAGAAACCAACCCATATCATCCTAGAGTAATCATTAATAAGCAACATAAAGCACCTTTCTCCTTGTAGAATTCTAACTCTAGAGGGACCACACAAATCAGTATGCACCAACTCCAATACTCCATTAGAATGATGTTGTTTGCTCCAAAAATAAATTCTAGTCTGCTTTCCCATCTAACATTCCTTGCATATGGTGTTAGTAGGCTTCACTAGCTTAGGAAGATCTTTGATTGCTTGAGTGGAGCTTACTTTGACAATGTTATCAAAATTCACATGACACAACCTCCTATTCCATATCGAACTTACATCAAATTGAGCAATTAAACAACTTTCACTAGCAACACTCAAGTGAAAAATATTACCTCTTGTCTTTGTACTTGAAGTAATTACATTTCTAGAACTTCCTAGTATTCTGGATTTTCCATATTTGAACTGAAGATTGTATCCCTTATCGACCATCTATCCAACACTCAACAGATTATGCTTCCATCCTTCTACATAAAGGAAATCATCAGTATTATGTTTACCACCAAAAGAAATGGTGCCTTTGCCAAGAATCACACCAAAAGTGTTATCTCCAAATCTTACAACACCACCATCATATTTCTCCAAGCTTACAAACCTACTTTTATCACCATTCATATGATGTGAGCATCCACTGTCAATCACCCAATCATCCTTTTCATTAATTATGGCTGCAAGAGCTTTCTCAACATTCTGATTACTAGCAGATTCAGTGGACACTGGACTATTTTCCTTGATAGCAATGAATACCCATCCATCCTCATTTCCATTTTTTTTATCAGATTCATCATTAGTAACACCTTTAGCAAAATAAAATTTCTTTTTGGAATATAGACTTGTCAGGTTTGTACTTAGGAACTCTTTTAGGACACCTTGATGTAAAATGACCTATCTTACTACAAGATAAACATTTAATTGGAAAATTTCCTTTATACTTACCTTGTCCTCTAGATTCTCTTTTCACAATCAATGCTTCCAACTCTTCTAATTCTCTTTCTTCATCTTCAATCTGTTTCATCTCATCTTCATACTTGAATGTCTTTCTAGAACTTTCTCCTGGATCATATCTTTTTTGGCTTCTTCCGGATACAATAGCTTTGAATGCAAATTTTGTCTTAGGAATAGATTCACCAAATTCACTCAACTCAAAGGTAGCAAGTTTCCAATCAGCATATCTCTTGTCACATTTTTTAATGTCCTGAACTCTTCAATAGCATGAGCTTTCATTTTGTAGGAAGTAGGCAATGATCTGAGTATTTTAGCCACAATCTCATCTTCTTCCAAGGTTCCACCGACACATCTAATACCCAACACTAGTTCATTTACTTTCTGCATGAAAGCAATAATATTTTCATCTTCACTCATTTTCATGTTTTCCCACTTGCCTTTCAGACTTTGTAGCTTAGCAACTTTCACTTGTGCATCTCCTTCATACAATGTTTCCAACTTCTTCTAGATCTCATGTGTTGTTTTCAGACCCATCACATTTTTCATCTCTAAATTTGTCAGAGCACTCAGTAATTTTTCTATAGCCCTGATATTATTTTTAGCTTCCTTGATCTCATCAGGAGTAGAGGGACCATTCCGAGGAATAGTATATGCATTATTTGTAATCTTCCAAAAGGGTTCACTAATGCACTTTAAAATGACACTCCATTCTGACCTTCCACAAAGAGTAATTTGTACCATCAAATCTAGGACTATCCTTCTTGTATGATGCCATCTCAGATCACCTCAAGCTATTAAAATTCTTCAGAAAAACCTACTCTAATACCAATTATTGGGAAACAAGGATAGACAATTGAGAGGGGGGTGAATCATTTGTTACATAATTTAAAACTTATTCAACCTTATCAAAATTTTAAACTCATATCTAATAATTAATAGTGGAAGCATGAATCAACAACACATCAGAAACACACAACACCGAGATTTTTGCGTGGAAACCCTGTTAGGGGAAAAACCACGGTGGAGGTTAATCCACAATTTATACCCTATTAAAATTATAAGAGAAAATGAATAAGGAATGCACATGCATTCATGAACATTGCTTAGAGCTCACTGCTCAAAAGGGAAAGCTCATTGTCTTACATAAAACTTTCAGATTAAATCCATTTGAAGAGATTGAACTAATAAATTAGTTTCTTCAAAAGCCTTATTACAGTTCCAGTTAGGCACAAAAATACTTCTTCACACTTCGCTCAAACTTATTCACACTCTTCTATGTAATTGAATGATCTGATCTTTATTCTCACATATACTTCACATACACACTCTTCGCTTCTCAACACATACTTAAATTCACTCAAAAAAAATCTCTTATATATCTGCGACATGGAATTACATCAACAAATTTGTCAGCTACAAATAAAATGAATGAATACAAACTTTCGGCCCAAATCATGAACAAATCTCAATGCGCACCAATCGAAGTCGGTTACAAGATAATGAAGACCTAAATCAACATCTTCAAATGCATGAAACATTTAAAAATTAATTCACAAAGATCCACAACATGCTACAACCACCATGTCGGCCAAGAACATGAAAAACCGAACATGCAAAGGAAAAATCTTCGATCGCGAACACACCGATCATTGCAGACATGAAATAATGATATAGAATGATCTAGAAACATCTATGAACATCTCAAGAGCATATGCAACAACTCAAATTGCCAAAATCATGTTCTGTTCTTCCAAAACCATCAACTATAGTAAAAGAATGACTATAGGAACATAGAACTTCACAAATTGATCAATTCTTGATGCGCATCTCTGAAACTTCTGGAGAATAATCTAGATAGTCTTAGTAACAAAACATTTAATGTGCGACACCTGAATACCAACGTAATGAACTTTCCACCACTCCGAACTTCACAGCTTCACAAACTTTCTGCAACCTATTTATTATAATTTTCTCAATATCCTTGACATATACAACCTTCAAGACACTTAATGCTAATAGTGTTGACATCAATGAAAACCACATATCAACAACACAATCACAACATCCAACATTTCATGCCTCAATGTGCATATGAGGTTAACCAGATGTTATGGGTTGAAGTATTTCTATGATGCGAGTTTGGATGAATTCTTTGTTGGATCTCATGTGGTTTGTGGATTTTTCTAGATCGTTTAAAACATATTTGTGTGGTCTCTATGTCATCTTGATTAAATTGGAATTATGTACTCAATAGTTTTATGGTGTTTAGCACGAGTAGCAACCAACTTGGTGTTAACACTACATGTGAAGCTTGTGAAATCATGTTGAGGTGTGTTAGGACATATGTGGGTCCTAATTAAGGATTTATATGTGTCGCCTTCATTCTTATCCACTGTGGGAATGTTTAGGGGCCGACCTAATTTTAAATTTTAAATGTAAAGGATGTGTTACATACCTTGGAGAAGGTTTTCAGGGTTGAGGATAGTATAAATAAGAGTGGTTTTGGTTGAAGATGCAAGATAGAGGAAAGATATATGTGAGATATGTGTGAGTGATGAATGTGATGCAAATTGCAGAAGTATAGATTTGAATTTGAGCAGAGCAATGTGACGTTCAAAGTGTTGGATTCCTGAATGTAGTGAGTTGAAGGTGTCTGCAATCATTCAATCAAGGCTACAAAAGTGTTGGATCAATTGTGGTGGATTCCTTATTGCATTGAGAATTTTTTCTATGTGTAACATTTCTCTTCTATCTTTTTTTTGTGGTAATGAGCCTTGGTTGTGAGCCCTTCTAGACAGTGTGTCCTATTCTGGGAGTGATCCCTTATACCAGTTTTGCAATTACTTATATTGTGAGCTAATCCTCGCCATGGTTTTCCCTCATTGGGTTTTCCATGTAAATCTGGTGTTCTCTTGTGTATGATGTTGTTATTTTAGTTTATTTTATTTGCATTTCATGAGTAATCACTTTAATAGAATAAGGGTTTAATGAATGCATGTGGATCTGATTACTATTGAGGGTTTTGATGTTATAATTTTCTATAATTGATTCACCCCCCTCTCAATTGTCTTGTTCATTCAACAATTATTACATCACAAATATATCATGTAAATTAGTTTTTGCTACCTTAATGGTGGATGAGTGACTCCCTATGATCAACATAGAGAAACATAAATGTGAGAGTGTCATCTTGTTGTATAATATATATGTTTATATCAAAATGGCATTGAGTGAACCCAACTATTAGAAGGAAGGACTCCATCTTGGCATACCAAGATCAAGGAGCCTATTTGAGGCCAAAGAGAGACTTTTGAAGATGGTACACAAGTGATAGATCTTGAATGAACCCATGTGGTTGCTCCATATATGTTTCTTCTTGAAGGTCACCATGAAGAAAGGAAATCTTCACATCCATCTAATAAACTTCCCAATTATGGGTTGCAATCATAGCAAGGAAAATTCCAATAGAAATAAATTTTGGAAATTGGTAAAAAAGTCTCAGAGTAGTCAATCCCTAAAACTTGCGAGAATCCTTTCACAACCAAGTGAGCCTTATGCTTATCAACTAAACCATCTATTGCAAATTTTTCTTGATATATCCACTTGCATTGAACAAGTTTTCTTCCCTTAGGAAGAGGGACTAGATCCCATGTATTATTATTTTCCAAGAAATCGATCTCTTCCTACATAGCAGCATCCCACCCAAAAATACATGAAGCTTCCCAAAAATTTGTGGATTGGAAGTTGAAGAAATGAAGAGATGTGGAGTTTTATGAAATTGTGACCTTGTTATTCTTGTGTTTGATGGACCATCACTCTAATCACCTATTGACTCCAATTCTTGTCATGCCAAAATAGGTGCTAAGACTGGAGAATCTGGAGGAGAATCATCAACTTTTAAATGATGACTAGGAGATAAAAGTGAATCCTCATCATCATTGTCACTATATGAATTGGAGGAAGAAGACTCCTCATCAATATTAAGATCATTTAGATCCTTTGAAGAATTCTCATTATGATGAAATGTCCCCAATGTGATGGTGGATGGAAAGTGGTAGGAGAATAACTAGAAGGTCTCTCTTCAAAATATACACTCCTCTTGATGAAAAAATCATGAGTGGTGGGATGGAGAAGCCTATATCCTTTAATATTATCTAGGTAACCAAAAAAAATGCAAGGTTTACTTTGTGGATCCATAGCCTTGCATTTATTTTTTGGAATGTAGGCTCATACAAGAGAACCAAACACTTGAAAGTACTTAACTATGGGTTTTTTGAACAATCCAATCTTGAAAAGGAGTCAACCCCTTCACATCTTTGTGAGGAACTCGATTGTGGATGTAACACACACATTCAATGGCCTCTACCCAATATTGAGGTGCCAAATATTTGGAGTGAATCATACAATTTTCCATCTCCTTTAAGGACATGTTCTTGCATTTTGTGACACCATTTTGTTGAGGACTATATAGAACTATGTGCTACATGTTGATTCCTTTTGAAGCAAAAAACTATTCAAAATAATTACTAGTATATTCACTCCCATTACCTATATGTAGACCTTCCCAGATTGTTTTTTTGTAAAAAATTTGAAATCTTGAAATTGTTGAAATACCTTAGACTTGTGTTTGAGAAAGTAAACCCAAGTGTCTAGAAAAGTCATCAATAAATATCAAGACATATGTATCCTTGTTGAAATATGGTTGAGGAAATTGTCCTACCAAGTCATTGTGTACCAAATCCAATAGATTTGTAGTTCTCTGTGATTTGTATTTATCATATTTCTTATAAGGATGCTTACCAAGAGTGAATCCCTAGAAAACTTCATAAGAAAATAAAATAGAATTTAACCCTGAAACCATGTCCTCTTGACTAAGATGTTGCAAGTAACAATAGTTAAAATGGCCAAAATTTCGATGCCACAAACAACTCACCTGATCTACATGAGTAAGACTTTTGAAGGAGAGTCAAGAACAAAGTGAGAAAAATAATATAGTCTTGATTGATGATTTTTTTTCCTACAACAACTGCAGACCCATTATAGATTTCACCAATTACCACTACATTTGGTGTAAACTCGACTCACTTTCTAAAACCGATGTGAGTGATTTGATAAATAGATAGAAGATTAGTTAATAAAAATGAAACATAAAGAACATCTTGAAATGTTCCTTCACCAACATCAAGAAACCATTTCTCATGCACTTCAATAGGAGTGCCACCACCCATTAGTATGGTGGGAATATAACATTAATCTAAAGAGGTGAAATCATATTTTTAAGAAGCCATGTGGTATGAAGCACCTGAGTCAATGATCCAAATATTTAGTTGTGAAGCAACAACAACTAGGGCCTTGCCATTTTCTTTCCCCTTAATTTTGGTTGTGTCCTTAGAAGACCCTTTTGATGAACTTTGTTTGACTAAACCAAGAACCTGTGTATTATTTTTTTTAGAAGATGTGAAAGGTGATTGATTTGTTTCTTTAAACACTTTTTTCATCATGGCTAGGCCTCTTACAATAAGAACACTTGACCTTCTCCTTCTTGGGTGTTCACCTTTTGATGAAGAGGTCCGATTAGCTACATTTGAAATAACTTTTTGATATCCCTAGTTATTTTTCTTATTATCCTACCCTTCCTATTTTTTTTTACCCTAATTAACAACCAAGGCATGTGAATTAGAAGGTCTAATTGTACCCATTAGAACCAATTTTTCCTACTCCCTAGTGAGTTATGCAACAAATTCATCTAGAGAAGGAATTTTATAGGTAGAACCTAGGACACATTTTGTAGCATAGAATATAGAAAAAAATACATAATAGCTATGACCAAGCTTAGAGAGAATGCTCAAGATTAGCTTTTTATCATCCTTTTTTATTCTACACTATTCCAATTGCAATCTAACAAATTTGAATTTTGTGAAGAAGTCTTGTATGGTGTCAAAATTGGAAGGAATCAACCCTATGAGTTCATTCTATAATTGATGACCCCTTAAATAATCCTTCTTACCAAAGAGGGTTTCCAAAGTGGCCCACACTACATTTGGTGTAGTGGCAGATTCAATGTGAAAAAGAAGGTCAGGAGAGATTGGCATACATAGAGTACCAAAGGCTTCATCACATTTATTAAACTATTTTATCTTTTTTGAAGCATCTTGAGGTTTAGTTTCAAGTCCTATTATAATATGATGATATCCATATCTTTTAATATATATTATCATGTCATATTTTCATTCAAAATAGTTATATGGTGTTAAAACATGAAGTGTAAAAGCATCCATGAGTGGAAAAAGTAGATTGTAGAGAGGAAAGAAAAGTGTGAAAAAGAAGACACACAATACATCCCCCTTTCTACTAGTCACAAAATCACTCCCTAGAGATTACAAAGTTGGCACTTTATGACTAGTGATTACAAGGCTTTTACCATATTATAATGATTTTAGGCCTTCAATGAGCAAAATTACAATTTTTAAATATAAAATAAATCTAATACACAATACAAAAATAAAAACTTGTAGTTGAGTATTAATCTTCAATACCTTTCCAAAACCTATTACTTGCTGAAAAATGGAGCTCTAAGATGAAAGCTATGGCTTGTTAAAGGAAAAAAATTGTACCAGCTTCAACCTGCAATATCTAATAAAAAAGGAGGAATTTTATTAAGATTTTCATGGATGGAAAGTTCTCATTTTTAGATTTATGTCAAGTATTCATTTACAAAAATCTAACACTTGACGCAAAAGTATGTACTTTCGAAAAAATGTTGATTTTTCCTTTCATGAACGAATCTTCTCACAAAAAACGTCTAGCTTCTAACTTAGTGTTTGTAAAATATTTTTTGAATATGAAAAAATTAACAAACAAAAAAATAGTTTTTTGACCCTCCAAACAAAACCTAGAAATATTTGTTTTTGTTCCAAGAAGTGGAAGATGAGTTTCTCATGCAAATTTAAAATTTACCCTGCACAAAAGGTAGTCGACCTATGGTATTTTGACATCAATTTTTGTAGATTTTTTCACCATATAAAAAATAAAAGATACCCAAATCATACTTATTTCTATGAACAAAACCCAAAAATAATTTTTTTATTTTATGAGAAGAAGATAATAATTTGATGCAAAAAAATTGTTCTGATAAAAAAGATTTCAAATTTCAAACTCCGATTTGTTACTGTGTCCTCCAATCTCTAATTTTGGTGAAATAAAAGTCAATCTTCACTTTCTCATACCTCTTGGACATTCTGGAAAGGTTGAAAATGTCTCCAATATTACCAAAATGTTGAAATCACCCAGATCTCATAGGAACACAAATATGAAAAATAGAGTATACAGATACTTATTTTTCCTCAATTGTTTTGATTCTCTAGATCATCCAAGGATGCAAGAGAATATAATACTTGGTTTTAGAGAAAAATATTAGCTATCCATTATTTTGAAATCTTTGAAAAAATTTAGATAAGAAAGTAAGTTATACCAAACAAATATGCTTTGATACCATGTTAGATTCTTCGAGAAGAAATAATCAAGTTAGCATCTGATGTTGATCGTATATCACATACACTCCAATTGATAAATGATTGAATATAAAAATAATGGAATGGATAAATTAATTTGAAAGAGATAAATTAGAGATAAAGCAATAGATATTTTAGAATACTCTTGATACTCTCACCGAGCTATCATCGAACTAGTGAAGGTGAGAGTAGAGTGTTATATATATAGGAAAAATAGGGCATATACATCCAAGAGTTGCATTAACTCCTACTACCCATAAAAGGTGGGAGGTTTTACCTACTTGGTAAATGCTAAAACATGTGGCATAACATCCTTTGGCGAAGACAAAAGAGTGGTTATGAGAAGTGGCACATAAAGCCAAAAGAGGGCAAGAAGCCCAACTACCCCATAACGTACTCAGGTAAGGACAAAATAGTGATTATGAGAGGTGGCACAACAAGCCAAAAGAGGGTGTGTAACTCAAATACCCATGTATCAGAGAAAGTGACACATGTAGTTGATGTATTTTGTCATGTGTCCTCATCTTAACCACACCTAATAAACTTAAGAAAGCTTAAAATAATATTTGTAGAAAAAAAAATACCCCTAACATAAGGAAAACAAAAAAACTACACTAACATTGCTCTTGGTCCATGGTTCTTTCATGCACTTGAAGGAGGAAAAATAAAATAAAAATACAAGGTGAAAGGGGAAAATGGACTAAGGATTCTCAAAAGGGCTCACAAAAATGGTAAAAAATAGAAGGTTCTAAAATATAGTTGTATGTGTTATCAAAATTATAGAGCTAAGAATGCAATCTAATGAAAGCAATTTCGTGAAAAATTGACAAGAAAAGATCCTAAAGAGTGAATTTGATTGAAAGAAAAATGTTTTTTTGGAAGAGAATCTCACTTCAAAAAGAAATATTCTCTTGAAGGTACTATAAAAGGAGGCTTGGGGAGGCAAAATACTCATTTATTTCTTGTGAAATTATAGAGAGGGAATCTCAAAGAGAAGAGGTTATGGTGAAGGGGAATACATTCAAGCCTCATCATCTAGATCAAGTGTGAGATAACTTGTTTTGAAGGAATTCACCTATCAAGGTAGGTCCTTGTATGTTTAGTTTTTTATTTTTCAAATTTATAGGTTTTTTTTTCTTATGTAGGAGGGCCTAGTTGGGTTGGTTGGATTTTCAATATTTTTTGAGTTCTTAAAATTTGTTAACATGAGGCTACTTATCATAAAATCCCATTTGGGATGCCCCATCTAGTGATTGTGCCCTATATAGGTGGCCAAGATAACAACAATATCTAGCTGAGTTGACCGATCTAGTGGCCACATCTAGTTGGTTAGCCGAGATAGAAAGTTGATCTAGCGACCTAATATAATTGGGCCAACCAAGGTAAGGGATAAGGGATTATACCTAGTAGGTATGCTTTAAAATTTATATTTTATAAATTTGGAACTTACATTAATATTTATGAAATTATTTGTGTTATGTTTTAGATTATTGTTATTAGAGTTTTATAGTGTGATTATTTACCTTCACACACATGCTCATACCTTTAATGCACAAATTATTATAGTTATTGTATTATTGATTATTCACTTACATTTTTGAGGACTTGATAATGTTTTACACTGCATTATTTTGTATGATTTACTATTTATTTGAGAGAGGTCACAAGAAGACTTTATCTAGTCAATTCTAGAGACGAGGGATCAAGAGTAATACTGTGATGTAAGTATATATGGGCCTATAGTCATTTTTGAGTTATGTGACATGGAGTTTTATATTATCAATCTCATTTAAAACTAGTCTAAATGTGGGATTTAAATAGGCGTATCTTAAGTATATCGATAAGGGAGATGATCATTACCTTAGAGGATGTATGACACATCATTTGGCTTCTAGTGTTGGGATCACATGTGTTAGTGCTATAGAATGTGAGGTTTGGTGAGATGTAAATTTCATAAATATTACCTTGGATAGAAAGATATTATAAACTTACAATCTTGATCAACACATGCTTCACTTAATAAATATTATGTGGGGGAGGATTTTGTAGGTTTAAAAGGTACTGATCTTGGTGTGATTGTGTATATTATGGTGGCTATTGATGGGAGAGAGAGGATGATGGAATCTAGCATTGTGATGATTATTCAAGCCATAAAGACTACATTATAGGTATATGTGGAGTTAGTCTATGTTTTTCCATCTATTCTATGCCATGTGCATTGGTTTGTTGGGAAGGTAATTACTTCATAAGAGACTCTTGGATATTGTTGGGCTTTAAGCATCTAGAAATGGCATGACCCTTAGTGGGCCTATCGAGTAGAGTCATAGGGGATTTTTTTGGCTCATTTCTATGAGGCAATAATATAGTCCTTAAGAATAACTCAACTATATGAATGCCACCTTCATTTTGAGCACATGAGAAGGGTAGAAATTACTTGGAGGCCATACTAAGGGATGGACTTATTTCTTAAGGATGAGTTAACTACATGGATTTTGACACTCATAATGCTTGTGTGATAGCATCCATTAAGTTTGGGATAAATATTACTATAATCATGTGTTACACCAATTTTTAATTTCATAAATAATTCCACATTCAAGTCCCTTGTGGAGGAGGATCAAAAGGCATTCTATTCAAATTATAGATGCCCTCAAGCCCTCATATAAAATGGGACTAGATGATTATGGGTAGGATGATAATCACCTATAGTTGAGGATGATGTAGGATGCATTAAGTAGTGCTAGTGATGATGGGCCACTATATATCCTACCCATTTACTTCAAGTGGAATAAGTAGAGGATGATGAATGGGTAGATCTTATATAAGGGGATGCTAATGGGTGAGAATCCCTAGATAAGGATATGCACGTAGTAAAGGGATTCTATTGTATATACTTATATATTCACCTCCTCATCCTATTATAGTAGAGCTATTATGATTGATTGTACACTCTATTTTGAGTTTTTTTACACATGCTCTTATTGAAATGATGTTTATTGTAAGTCCATGATTATGATTATGATCTATGTTGGTGTTGTCATTTTATATATCCTATCATAAAATAGGAGGCATTGGTTCAATGGAATATTGATTTTTAAGTTAGGGTGTGAATTGGACTAATATTATTGATTAGGATCTACCGTATGAGTAGATCCTATATGTAAGAGAGAGAAGTACATGATGAAACCAATGTAAAATTATAGGTGTCATATGAGAGAGATTTTCAAGTGATAAAATGATTTTAGTGAGAGATTCGAGCTATGTGGAAGAGTGTTAGATCTATGGTACTATAAGAGTCATTTCCTAGGATGGTGGCATTGAACATAGGTTGTCATTGATGTCAAACTGATGCCAAAGGATTGTTGCTGACAATGGTTATCAAAGGGTGTCTATGTTGTGAGATGTGAAGGTTGTCAAAAGATGAAAATATTGTAGGATTACTAGATCTGTCATTTGTCTTAAGGTTTCAGAAGCATGTTGTGCATCAGTGTGTAGACTATCCAATATTATATCATGTCTTGTGAGGTGTGACTACCTTTATATAGTTAATGTTTTTATTATACCATACCAAGTATGCAGTCAACATGAGTCCAATGGTTCAAAAGGATATCTTTTAGGCATAGAGATTTCTAAATATAGTTGGCATTTCTTTTAGAAATGCAATGTTGCTTTACGGTTTGGAAAGAGTGTGTGTCTACACTAGTTCTATCAATTTCTTGAGTTTTCAGAGGCGAGGCTCGATGTGCAAGAATTTTGAAGCATCAGAAGGTTCATCAAGTTATTCAAAGTCTAAGCCATGTACGGTAACAACTTGAAGCATGCAAAATTCAAATCTTGTGTGTGGAGTGAGGATAGGACCTGCTTAACGTTCTCATGGTGGCACAAGGCATCAAGTTCTCTAGGTAGAAATAAATTTGTGTTTGGACCATTATATTACATGTTTCATGAAATTTGAATTTAGGTCCACTCTATGTTGTTTGGGTTTTGTGTGGATCCCTAGCCGACATGGAAGAGTGTTAATGTAATGTCATGTATGTTGAACACCCAAAATATTAAGAGGGGGGGTTAATTAGTATTCTCTTAAAAAACTTAAACATTCATTCCACATAACATATTTAATTTTCAATAAGAACGAAAAGCATGAAATCAAACATCAACATCGCATAACTCATGAACACTATATTTTTACGTGGAAAATCCAAAAAGGGAAAAACCATGGCGAGGATTAGCTCATAATATATTATAACCAGTTATAATATATTACAAAAGTGCTCACTATAGGTGTCCACTCACTGCCCATAGAAAGAAGAAAAGATAAAAATATACTTGTAAAGAGATCAAGAACATATATTTTAGGGTTGTGAGAGGCAAGATTAAGGAAACACAAAAATTTGGGGCAACAAAATGAAGATTAGGGTTGCAAGTGTGATTTTGACCCTAGACAAATAATAATTCATATTTTAATTTGGTGAAGAGCTATTGATGCATATCTTAGAGTTGAATCACAACATGCATATTTTTCATATAGTATTTCCTCCTCTATAATATTCCTTAAATATCACTCAAAGCTAAGAGCATCTCTCGTTCTTTGTCAAATTCAACATGTTTTTTATTACTTGTCTAGATTTAATTCCTCTATCTAAGATATATATATATATGTATGTATGTATGTATGTATATAAATATAAATTGTAATCATGGGGACTACCCCCTTTCCATTAAATAATAATATAAATATTTTACATTTCAACTTCCTAGGTTGAGGAAAATCTTAGAGCTATAAGAATGCGTAGGGCTTACTAACAAAAATCCCTCAATTTATAATTTTTTATATATTATCCATCTTTAACAATAAATTATCTATATAAAATTTCTTACTTTGAGTTCTTCTCCTTCGCTAAGTTATTAGTGAATATGGATACCATCCATTCTATTCTAGTATCATACTTAAAGCCACAACCTACTTTAGGAAGTCCATTGCTTTCTAGGATTTTTGCCTCCTCCTTACCTCCATCAATGGATTTTAAGTGGTAATGAATGGAATCCATTGCATGTTGTGGATACATAAGCCACTAGAACTCTATTTTCAATTGGAAGTCCAAGTTCAAGAGTAGTAATCTATAATTTTTTATTTAGACCACCAAGCACCTAATTCTTCACCATTATATTTGTATCAAACTCACCATCTCACTTTCCTCTCTCAAGTCTAGTAGAACACCAACAAACATGGATGATATAATTCACTTGTTATTTGTAGTTTGTGACCAATAACTCTTCTCCTAATATCCATTGAATGGAATATGGTAACAAACCAGACTAAATTTTAAAGACCTTTTTGAGCCTCAATTCTAAGATAATCCCTAAATATCAATTAATTTCTACTCTAAATACTCCATATATATTCAAAAATTCTCATGGAGATCTCTAATGTTGTTTAGGGAGTTGGTGATTGTGGCTTTACTATAATTGGTTTTTTTCTTCTATATGTTCCCCTTGATATCTACAATGTTAGCATCTAATTTCTTGATCCTTTGATCCCTTTTAACCATTCACTCCTTAATTCCAAGTATTTATTTTATTATTTTCAACTCTTCCATAAAGGGAGTTATGAATATTACTTTTGTTGAACTCTACTAAAAAGTATTTAAGGATCTTATGGTGGGAATCAATTTCCTTATGTGATGTAGAGTAGGGTGGAGTAGGTTCATACAACACAATTTCACAACTTCTTCAAGTTTCAAAACCCTAACAATGGTGGTTCTCACTCAATCTTCCATATCATCTAGTAGGTCTACAAACCTTGTCTTCTTTGCATATATTTTAGAGAAGGCTGTCAACCTTCAAAACCAATACCTTTTTAGATACCCATTAGGCTCCCTTGCAACATATCCAAACAAGGACTAGGGTTGTTTTGGACCAAATTCTCCAAAATAGGTCTACTATGTTGCTCCAAGGCTAAATTAGGCCACTTTTCCAAAGAAAGTGTATCAAATTCAAACACAAATCCTCAAGACTCCACTCCAGTAGTTCAATCACATCATATAGGGTCCCAATCTATAGGTTTTATCACCAAAACTCACCACCAAATTTTTGTCTTGCAAATTCTCTAATCTACCTACATTCCTAAGCCTAACACATGGAGATGTTAGGCTAGGGCAAGCTCCAATCTGCCCCAAACTCCATCCCCTACTCAAACAACTTCAAAAAAAAAAAATACACATCCAACCCCTCCATTCCACCGAGTTTGGCCAAGTTTCAATGGTGGAATGGACTGCAAATCATAATTTTATCTTCAAACTATTGAACCTATGGTTTTCAGGTGGTTTACACAAAAACTCCTCTAACTACCTTATTTCTCAGCAAAAAACAATCACACTAAAGCCAAATCAAAGTAGATTCACTGCATTAACCTTTCAAATGCATTTTAGATCTTAAACCAAGCCTACGGGGCCGTACAAAACACATAAACTACATGAAAACTTAAGAAATCATAGAAAATAGAGCTTGTCTTTATTATTTTTCACCTATCTTCACTCCAGAAGTTTGCCTTGAGGTTTGTGAGGCCTTTTAAACACATTCCAACTGAAACCCAATGGTCTACAACCAATTTACAAATAGGTGACCGTTCACCTTCCTTACAAATCAAAATTTGCAAAGTTGCAAAGCAACTTTTTGCAACATTTTAGCAACATTTACAAAACTCAACCACTAGACCCTATATGACCTAAATACATCAAAATGGTCATCATGGACCTTAAATTACATCCAAACATATGATGAAACACACAAACTCAAACTCAAACACCTATTTACATCAAAAGACCAAAATTGCCATGGTGCCCCTGCACCATTATGCAACTCATTTTTTATTAGCCAAGGTTTCAATAACAAAAGTGATGTTGTTTAGAGTAGGAGAAGGGAAATGTGAGCCATCCACTCAATCAGTAGTTCTAGTACACAAACCGCCACCTCTAGAATTCTATTCTCAACATTGTTCCTATATTTTCCTTTTTCCCTTATCATCATTGTGGGTCATGCCTAGTGAAAGCCCACTACTACTAGTTTCCAAAACCAACTAGGGCTCATACCCACCATTCTTTGATTTCCCTTTAAAATTGGTTTCTTTCTCCAAATCCTAGAGTCTGAAGAGCTCAAAGAAACTTTAGAATAAAGAGACATGATAAAAAATGAGAGAGGATACTAGAGAAGGAGGGGATAGATCTTCATTTTGGGTATTCAACAAGGATAATTTTGACCAAAAAAAGTATGATATGACACTAATGACTTAGATTTGAGATTCATGAAATTCTTGAATAAAAAAAATAATGGACTAGTGTAGGGGAGAGTTCCCCTAGACTCTTTTACCTTCTAATATCAAATACTCTAATGAAGAGATGAGGAAAAAATGAAAACTTACCTTTTCAGTCATAATATTATATTTACTTTCCTTTAAATAATGTTCTACATGTAATCAAGCTTTATCTTAATTTTAAAATAAAATATATAACAAATTTATCATTTATCATTTTTTTTACAAAGTAACATTATTTTCTTAAAAAAAAACAATTAATTTTCAAATTTTATATCTAAATATAATTAAGATAAATAATATTTCTTCTATATTTTATTGAGCAATGAACATTTTTAACCCTAACAATAATCTATACAAAATATGAATTTATATTTTATTTTATTTATTTAATAGTACTTGATAAAATGTTAAGTAAACTATCTATAATCCATTTAAACTAGAAAACATAATTATTAAATTCTCCTATGACAGAAGATTATATATAAATTGTGAGTAAAACTATTGCAACATTATCAAATACTATTTGCTCCTATAAACTCTCCATATAACAATTATTTTACTTCTTCCAATCAATTCCACACTCCAGTCACACGACACTTAACATCTATACACCCCATACTCTCAATTACCAAGATTTTCTCCTTTAATAATGTAGAAAGTGCCTTTCCTGTTCACAAAAGGGCTCCCATTGACAGAAATTGAGAGACAACCATTCTGTCATTACTTTGCAAATTCTCTGGGTAAAGCCGTTGTTGCAAACAAGCCGGCATTTACATATTTGCCCAGGTGGTTTGAATCATAAGAGTTTATATCACAGGCATTTGTTGTCAACATGCAACTCTTTATGTTAAGAGTGAGTTTCCACATAAATAGTTGGTCTGTTATGATTTGGTTTAAACAGTATATAAATAGATGATATGTTAAAATTTGATTTAAACAAATCAAAGTTGTTAACAGTTTGGAAATACAAATCTTAGTATTGTTTAAGTCTGACCCCACATTATAATACCAGTAATTTATGCTAACAGTTTTAAACCGATCAGTATGTTAACAGTTTGGAAATACTAACTGTTAATTTGTTTCCAAAACATAGATTTGCATTGGTTTTGTCACCGCCTTACAAGCTGATTATTCCCATTTGATGGAGTGCAGTTGTGTATTTGGTTCTTTTAATCTTCCTCGTTCTCCTATCTTGTTAAACTTACTGCTGTAAAACTTTTGATGTTAAGACAGATTTTGATAATAGCTTTCAAAGCATGAATGCCCATTTATAATCCCATGGGAAAAAATTATCCCAGAGGTTCTCATTGAAGTGAAAACAGTAAATTAGGTGGCATTAAAGATTCACAGGGTACGAGATATGCAGAATTGAATTTTGTGACTACTTGGAAGGTGGGTCAGACTGACAAGTTCACCATTACCACCACCATGTGCACAGAACTGAGAACCCGATTTCAATACCAGAGAATGTATCCATTAATTAATGAGTTCTTTTTCTTCAATACAGATAGCATTGAATGCTTACTTTGGCTACTCATCTCCCTTAAAAATCCTACATACCCAATAATTTACATCTACTACCTATGCAACAACTAGTAATCATAGGCATTATGTGTCCTAATTCTCTAAAACTAATCCCTCAATTTTTTTTCTCTTGGCAGCCTATTGGTTGCAATTTCAGTTTGTTTCAATATATATATATATATAATCCCTCAATTTGTATGATTATGATATTGTTATCAGAATTTAACAGTGTAGTTTTCAAATCAAACTCATTGATCCATGATGTAAATGCATGAATGCTATCAGGATTCATGTAAATATATGATATCATTTTGTTAGAACGTTAGGTACCTAGCTGATCTCACTACAGTTGTCCATGGACCTCATCATATTGTCAGTCAATTTGCACAGTAATTAATCCAGAGAATAAATTTATTTTTCTACTTCACATCCTACCCTCTTTTAATTTTTGTTCTGTTGGGAAGCTTCAATATGCTACGTGTATTCATTTGTTGTCTGTGGTGGGTATCCATTGCCAATTCTATTTGTTATAAACCTGTTCTTCCAATGCACGTGTCTCTTTATCAGATTGGCTTCTACAAAAATGTCAGGTCCTGCACTGAAACAATAGTTAATGCAGTTTTTATTTTTTTTAATGTTGTTGGCATTGAGTCTAAATGTTCGTTTCACACATATTACAATGGATTTTTTTTGTCTGTCTTGCATGGTACAATGCTGGTTTTACATCTGTGATATAAAACTTCTGTTAAAAATTACCAGTGGAGAATGGTTTTTATACAGATTTACTCACAGACATGGATGGATGAACTTTAAGAGCTGGCTGATACTGTCATATTCAGAACCTTCTTAAGTTCATGGTATTTTGATTTAAGTAGTTCACGCTTTTCTTCAATATCCACCTACTTTTGGGGTCCTCTTACAACTTACGTTTTATAGCCAATCCAAGCCTCTGCAGTGACTGAAAAGTATAAAGCTTTAAGCAAAGGTACCATGCCTGCCATTGGTGAAATATTGGAGCTCAGAACGAAAGAGAAAGGGAATGAGCCCTTTGACTGAATTAAGAATTGACCCCCTCACATCCTATTGCCCTCCTAATATATGGAAGAGAGAAGTATAACTTGTTGGATTGTTTACAACAATGTAAAGGATAAGAAATATTATCTTTAATAAAAACTAATTTTTCCTTTGTCTATAATTTTCTTAAAAGAAAAATATAGTTTTTTAATTTGATGGTGGTTGTTATATGGAAGAAAATATATGTATATATATAGTCATGGAAGACAAATTAATTTTTAATAGCAACAGCCGTATGAAGATTGCAACTTTCCTTCTAAGCAATAAGAATATTGATATGCTTTGCCTATGGATGTTTCTCTTACATATTATTAGGGGTTTACCATGTAAATCCATGTCTTATTGAATGTTATTCTATTATTATGTTTTATCTTTTATTCTATTTCTTTGCTACTAATTTGTGTTGCAATTTTATTTTATTTTGTAGGCTCACGTTTTAGCAACAAGTGGTATTAGAGCCTTTATTTTCGCAGTGACTGTGTTAGGATTTGGAGTTTGTTTTACAAAATCAAATGACAAAGGTTTAAAATATAACATTCAAGGTGGACAAGTTCAATGAAAAGAATAACTTTGAGTTGTGGAAGCTCAAGATGCACAAGCGTTGGTAGGTAAGTCAAATAAGCCTATGAATATGACTAATGAGGGCTAGGAAGATCTGGACACAAGAGCTCTTAGCACAGTTCAATTGTGTTTAGCAAATGATGTTCTTTTCAATATTGTAGGGGAGGAAACAACAATAGGCTTATGGAACAAAATGGAGAGTTTTTATATAAAAAAATCCTTGACAAACCAAATCTACTTAAAAAAGTAGTTGTATAGTTTGTGAATGAAGGTACCAAAATTGCTTATCATTTAAATGCAATCAATAATCTTATGTTCCAATTATGTAATACCCCTCCGTTTTGTTTCTTGTTCGGTTTGGTTTTACACTATGTTTGGTTGCAGCTACTTTGATACTGGATACATTTTGTTATGATGTTTTGATCGCTACTATTGAGTGACAACTATTATTGTGCGATGTGGTTATCTGATTATTGTTTCACATGCATTATTTTAAGTAATCTCGGTTACATAGCCTTAGGGGATGTTGTCAATTATAGGTGAACATGTATGTTTAATTCACTTTAATAAAAAAAATTTAGTACACTTTTATTGTGAATTGAAACTTCCTCTAGGGTTGCATGGCGGGGCATTACACATGGTATTAGAGCCTAGGTTTAAACACTGGGTGCTCTGGGATTATGATGTACCCATTAAGCTTAGTTGCGTAGGTTTTTTTAAGAGTACCTTGTCTAATACCCTTTTGTGTTTGTGTAGGAGTATGCCTCCTAGACGCGGACAAGGGAGAGGATGTGGACGTGGCTGGGTAGGCAATCGAGAGGAGAGTTAGCATGACTCACCACCTCAGGTGCCACTTATACCTGAGCAGGAGGAGCATTAGGCTTCGCAGAATGCTCCAGGAGGTAGTGGTGGATAGTTAGATCTTGCTAGGGTCGAAGCTACACATAGAGCCTTCGAGGAGGCTTTGGCTTTATTGGTTCTGAGACAGGTAGTACCTGAGGTTAACCCTGTGGTTAGGATAGTTATAGTTCAGTCGAAAATGTTAGCAGTGTCCTATATGAGGGATTTGATTTGGTCACAACCACCTAGGTTTGACGGAGTAGGCACTGGTTTAGAGGCTGAGACTTGGTTGATAGGTCTTGACCAATGTTTTGCTATGCATCCATTTGATAGTGGTACTAAAGCATGATGCGCTATGATGCACCTGGAGGGATTTGCAGCCACTTGGTGGAGACTTGAGGAGAAAAAGCTCCATATTGACATGAGTTTGGTGTCTTGGGAGATCTTTCTTGAGCGTTTCAGGGCCCATTTTCTTTCTGACCATTGGCGTCAGCGTAGAGGTGATGAGTTCCATGCCCTTCGACAGTTAGCCATGACCGTAGATGAGTATGAGAGACGTTTCTACGAACTTAAACAGTTCACAGGAATAGGTGATGATGAGGGGATGCTCGTGCAGCATTTCATCAAGGGCTTAAACACCCGTATCAGTGGTGGTGTGCGGGTCTTTGAACCCAAGTTTATGGAGACAGCTGTGGAGAAGGCACAGTTGGTCGAGGAGAACTTAGCTATGGCACTAGGAGGCCATTCAGGTATGCAGATCGGTAGTGGTTCAGGAGTTGGGTCTAGTGCACGACGAGGTCAGACTCAGGGAGTTGGATCACCATTGACTTAGCAGGGGCCTACTCAAAGTGGGCAGGAAGAGAGTGTGCTTGGAAAGCGTAAGGACTCTCAAGATGATGGTGGTTCTTCACCTAGAAGGAACTAGAACTAGTGGCGCAATAAGCGCAATCGACAGGTATAGCCAGCCCAGAGTTCATAGTCTGCGGCTAATTGGGGTAGTATGGAGCAGTCTACTGCACCGACATGAGGCAATGGGTTTGGTTTCATTAGGTGTTTTTCTTGTGGTCAGCAGGGCCACCTTGCTAGGAATTGTCCGTATCGAAACTCTTCTGATGTTGGTCGCATAGTGCAAGATACTCGTCCTTAGGGATCGAGGTTTTGATTTTATGCAGTTTGTTTGAGGGAGTTATATCCCTATTTTTGTGTAAGCTTCCAGGAGTAAGCCTAATCTTTGGGGGGGAGAATGTAATACCCCTTTGTTTTCTTTCTTGTTTGATTTGGTTTTACGCTATGTTTGGTTGCAACTACTTTGATATTGGGTACATTTTGTTATGATGTTTTGATCGCTACTATTAAGTGACAACTATTATTGTACGATGTGGTTATCTAATTATTGTTTCACATGCATTATGGAATAATGATGTATGTTAATGGGGATTTAAGTAATCTCAGTTACGTAGCCTTAGGGGATGTTGTCAATTATAGGTGAACATGTATGTTTAATTCACTTTAATAAAAAAAATTTAGTAAACTTTTATTGTGAATTGAAACTTCCTCTAGGGTTGCGTGGCCGGGCATTACAAATTAACTATCATGGGTGTGAAAATTGAAGGTAGACACATTACTATGTTCATTATCTAAGTCCTGGAATCACTTAGTCACTTCCATTGGCTTTAGCACAATTGACACCCTTTAATTTTATTATATTGTGAGAGTTGTGTTGCCCAAAAAGATAAGGTTAAAATCACACAAAAACCTTCACACCAAAAGTGATGGTGGCTAGGGTCAATCCATAGAAAAAGGGGAGGTTTCAAGATGTGCATACATATGTAAGTCGAAAGACAAAAAGGGTAAGACAAAATGCTAGTATTACAAAAAATTAGGCATCTCAATAAAGATCATTGGAAGAGGAAAGAAGACAAACATGACTCCGAAAGGGAAGAAAATCTAGTTGAGCCAAGTTCAGGTATGGTTGATGAAGTGCTATTTATTTGTAATAGTTCACAGTATCATGAGGAATGGTTATTTGGTTTTTGTGTTTCACATCACATGTGTCCACATAAGAGTTGGTTTTGTTCTTACTAAACTATTGATGACATTGTTGTTCTTATGCAAGAAATATTTTTTGTAAGAATGTTGGGATTAGGAGCATTAAGATTAAAATGTTTGATGGTATTGTAAGGACATTAATAAAGGCGAGACATGTTCTTGAACTAAAAAATAATTTAATTTCCTTGAGATTTTTGGATTCCAGAGGTTATAAATTTTTATGTCAAGGTGGAACACTGAAAGTGTCCAAGTATATTTTGGTGGTCATGAAGGCTACAAAGATTGAGAACCTTTACAAGCTAGAAGGGGGTATTGAATTGAATGTCAAAGAAACAATGGTATCTAAGGAAGAAAATGAATCTACTCATTTATGAAATTAATGGATGGGTTATATGACCAAGAAAGGGTTAAGGGCACTAATAAACCATAAGTTACTTCTAAATTTAAAATCTCTGAATTTGAATATTTACAAGTATGTTTCTTTCGAAAGAAGTGTATGTCAAACACACCTAGATACTGAGAGGGGGGTGAATCAATATCTATCAAAACTTAAGCTCTGCAGATCTTAAACCCTTTAGCAATATTCAAATTCAGACTATTAACAAGATCAAAAACCTTTAATAAAATCAACAATACTAAAACAAATCAGCAACAAGGAAAGATAAGGCAATGTGTACACATGCACAAGATAACACCAGATTTATGTGGAAAACCCAAGGGAAAAACAACAGAGAGAAATCTCTCAATATAGGAAGCTCAATAAAGTTTACAAAATTACAATTTGTTTTAAGGCTCGTTGCCTAAGGAAGCACACTGCTCCCCAAAGGACTTGCAGGATAAGGCGCACAACCTTAGGGAAAGATACAAAGGACTTGCAATACTAAGGTGCACGACCTTAGGGAAAGATACAAAATTACAAGGACCTACTGAAGAGACTCACTGCCTAATACTAGGATACATGAAGATATGAAACTACAACATATGTCAACAATACACTCTATTGGTTAATGTGTTAAAGCTCATTTCTCTTTTATTTTCCATAACTCACTACTTCATTCCATATTTGCATACCACGCCACTCACTCCTTGCAACTAAAATGTTCTTTCATTTGTATCCTCCAAAGGTCTCAAAACATCAATTGGGTCGGCCAAGATAGAAGATAAAAAATAACCTCAACAAGTCGTCCATAAAAACATAATGCAGTCCTATCCAAAAGATAGAGAGGATGAGAAAATAATCTTATTACATCTTTCGATGTGATCCAAAATAAATCACATGTTGGCATACAACAACCCAAGTCGACAACAAGGAAACATATAGCACAATACCAGTTGGCCCAAAAACACATCTTCAACTGAAATTACTCAATGTGATTCTCAACAAGATAGGTTAGGACCCAAATAAATCTTAACACAACCTCAAATGTTGGTGTAGACCCCCAAGCACATAAAGCAAGCAAGAAAACAAGCCTTGCTAGCTAGACATTCATACATTTCCTAGAAAACCAACTCAAAATAATATGCGGCACCAAGGAGATCAATCCTTAACATGCGGACCACAAAGAAATGTTCTATGAACATCCAATGACACTTCCAGATACTTCTTTCACATTGTCATACCTCAAACAACCACCACAAACCAAACAAAAATAGAACACTTCATCCCAAAAGCACATAATACACAAGAATGAGATGAAACATTAATAACCCAACTTGTAGAGCACTTTATTACATGAAAAATAAACTAGGACACTACACAAACACAAAGAGCACATTCACCAAGCCATTGGAGAAGAAACATCAATGGGGAGAAATGTGGAGCATTTTCTAGACTAGTCCAGACAACCAACAAAATTGCCAACCTACTGTAATTACCAGAAACCTCCTCATAAACACAGGTGACCTAAAATTTTTGGAGTTCAACAACCACAAAACATAGACACTGAATCCCAAACCGCAAGACCAAAACTTCAAAGGCATAGGAATGCAGAGCATTCTCCCAAACAATCTCCAAAGCAACTTCCTGTAGCAGAAACTTTCATCAACGTGTGGAGACTAGAACATCCTTGTAGCAACACATACTTCCTCAAGAGCAACAAGAGAGATCACACAACATACTAGAGACCATCAACATCATCTCTCCAATTTCAGCATTACTTCTAATCCTCATCTTAATGTTTCTAATCCTCGGATCTTAATATATCATCATGTTAACATCTCTGTTATCAACAACCATACATAATACAACTCTAACTGTCATCAAACAAGGCATGCCATCCAACCATAAACATCAGTAACATCAAAGGGATGACATACAACCATGACCATATCATCATAGAGTATCAAAAACATACAACTGAAAGCACCAATGACAACCCAAATTGAGTGTAGATATAAGCATAAATGCCAACCAATTTTAAACACCAATCTCACCAAGTGTTGACATCAATGACAACCAATTCCAACAATATAGATAGAAGTTTAAAATGTGTAGTCATATGATTAAGGGTATTCTAGACTATATTCATTCAAATCTTTGGGGCCATCCCCTACAATTTATTTTGGAGGATCATAATATTTTGTGACATTTATATATGATTACTCTAGAAAGGTGTGGATCTATATTCTTACAAGTAAATTTGACATGTTTAGTATTTTTAAGTAGTTTAGAGTCTTGGTTTAAAAGAGTATTATCGAGTCAATCGAGTGTTTAAGAACATATAATGGTGGTGAGTTCACATATTTAGAATTTTAAATTTATTGAAAGGAAGTTGGGATCCAAAGGTATAAAATTACAATTTACACTCCTCAAAAAATTGGTGTTGTTGAATGCATGAACATGACTCTTCTAAAGAGATCAAGGAACATGCTCAATAGTACCAAGTTGTAGAAATATTTATGGGTAGAAGCAATCTTTACAACTTTATATCTAGTAAATTTATTGACACTAGTTGCAATAGACTATAACATTCGAGAAGAGGTATGGATAGGTCATTATTGTGATTACTCAAATTTGATTTTTTTTAGTTGTGATGCATATGTTGTTATTTCTAAAGATTAGCATTATAAGTTGGAGGGTTAAATTACAAACATGTGTCACACTTTTGACCAAGTAAATAGTTTCTATCAAATGATTTTTCGATCAAAAATTACTCTACCAAAAAAATTCTGGCTGAACCTAGGTGGTAGCCTACGTGGTGTATGAGAATCAATCGAAAAGGTTTTGACTGAAAGTCTTACGACCAAATACGTTTCAATTCAAACCTCATATATATATATATATATATATATATATATATATATATATATATATATATATATATATATATATATATATATAATAAATATATATATATGTATGTACGTATGTATGTATGTATGTATATACATATGTGTGTATGTATATATATATATATATATATATAAGTTGGGCCTAACTATTTCTCTTGAAACTCGCTTGACCTCAAGCAATTTTCCTGAACCCTACTGCAACTGTTCAGGCTACCGAATGCTCCAAGTAAGTTTGATTTGTTTATTTTCATTTTTTTCTTCATTCCTCTCTTAAGATTAAATATTTAATTATTTCCTATATTTGATTCATTATATCATAATCACACTATAGTAGAACTTCAATTGTATCTTAGAATTTGATAAGCATTTAAAGGAAAACTTTATTTCTCCCTCAAAATTTAACCATGTTCTTCTTAAGATCCCATTTGAAGGATATTGTAATCATGGAAACATCCACCTTCAATGCAAAATATCATGAAGATTCCTCATCATATGAAACCTCATTTTATCCTTTTGACATAAACCCTTAATTAAAACCCTCAAGTTATGCTATTATATTTAATGGCACTA
The DNA here is from genome assembly GCA_007115665.2 of Sequoiadendron giganteum. Taxonomy (NCBI): domain Eukaryota; kingdom Viridiplantae; phylum Streptophyta; class Pinopsida; order Cupressales; family Cupressaceae; genus Sequoiadendron; species Sequoiadendron giganteum. The sequence goes on from CM021109.1 coordinate 519,471,925, forward strand.
TCTTTCATCTCCCCTTCCCCACTTCTATTTCAAACCCACAACCATGAACTACTCTATATTATTAGTTCAAAATTAGTCTATATTGTAGGTCTTAACCACAAATATTTGGGACCCTTAATTGTCTTATGGCCCATGCAATCCATCCTTTGGGACTCTACAACCATATGTAGGTTGAAAAATATTGATCAAATGTAAGCATCTCTAAGTCCAAAAGTGTGTCACATTCATAGTCCAAGATTAGAAAAATAATCCTTTCATCCACATAGTTTATCCAACCATGTATTTCCACCTTTGGGATTCACCCTATCCATCCAAGTTATCTAAGTCATGTCAAGATCATCCATAATATCACCTAAGGCTATCATTCATTTGGGATCTAATATCCCTTTCCAAAATAATCATCCAACCCAACCATCACTTTAGACCTTTGAGTCTAATTTTTTCCCCTCCTTTCCATTCATTTAATCCAAATCCAACTCATCAAACATCAAACCCATCCTTTTCCATATCAAATCCTTAAATCAAGTACATAATGTATTACATATCATAAAGAAAAACTGCCAAACTCATAATTCTTGAATAAACTACCTTCCATAACCAATCCCTCATAGAATAGTTCCCTTTCCTAAGAGAACTATCCCAACCCTTTTATGAAAATTTAGTGATATGGATGAGGAAACTCCTAATGAACCTAAGTACACTCTTGATCCCAACAACCCCCTTAATTATAAATAAGGACATAACCTCATGAATATATTTATTGAAATAAAAAATATGCAATGTTAAGGAAATTCATTGAATCAATGGATAAATTACCACCTAATTATGTCCTCTCCATCATTAAAAACATAGGTGGGCCTTTCCCTTTCAAATATGATATAATTTGGAGCACTCACCCTAAATTCAAAGACAAACTATCAACTTGGTGGAATATTCCCATCTAGGGATCTGCAATGTACTGTGTGACTCAAAAACTCAAAAATATTAAAAATTGGTGAAAGGTTAAAACAAGTGGGTCTTTGGTGATGCATTCATTAAAAGTGTGATTTGATGGCTAAACTCAAAGATATTTAGAAAAAAATGGCTAATGGTGATGTGAGTGAACCGACTTGCCATCTTGAAAAGAATTACAACCTTGACTAGTCTAAGTGCTCAAGAAGGAAGAAATATTCTAGAAACAAAAATCTAGAATACAATGGATAAAAGAAAGAGATCAAAGCTCTACTTTCTTCCATCTATATACCCTTAAACACATAAAAAGGAATCAAACCACCAAGCTTAAAGATAATCATGGAGTAGAAGGCACTACTTTAGAGAAAATTGGGAAAAAATCCTATGAGTACTTCCAACAAACCTTCTAAGAGTCTACCTTCAACCATTCTATTGGGTTGGAAGAAAAATTGTTGGAAACCACACTTGTTGCCATAATTGATGAAGATAATATTTCTATAATTACGGATGTTACTCCAGAATAAATTCGATTAGTTGTGTTCAACATGGGGTCTTACAAAGCCCCCTTGGCCTGATTGTTTCCCCCCAGCCTCCTTTCTGGAGTTCTGGGATATTTTGGGTGAAGATGTGTTCCTTTCTTCCAAGGACTTCCTTAAATCTATCAGGCTTCTAAAGCAACTAAACAAAACCTTTATAGCTCTCATTCCTAAAAATTTAGACCATCAAACCATGGCTGACTTTAGACCAATAAGCTTATTTAATACCATATATAAAATCTTCTCCAAAATTTTGGTTAATAGATTGAAGCCCCTTTTGGATAAGATGATAAGCCCTTGTCATAAAGGATTTTTCCTAGGTCATCAAATTTTGGATGCTACTATATTCATACATGAAATTATACATTCTATGGATAGAACCAACAATGCTAGTATGGCCTTTAAACTTGATATCTCAAAATCCTATGACAAGGTAGCATGGTAGTTTCTTTTAAAATTTCTTGCTAAGTTTGGATTCAATCTGTTATAAACCTTATCAAAGAATGCATCTCCATGGTAAAGTATTTTGTTATAGTTAATGGTGTGCCCTACGGATTCTTCTCTACGGATAAAGGGATTAGGAAAGGTGGCCCTTTATCCCATTATCTCTTCATCATGGTTTTTGATGTGTTAAGTAGAAATATTCTTAAACTTATATGGGAAGGTGATATTAAGGGAATCAAAATACGCTACTTCTCTAGACCCCTTAGTTGTTCAACAATTTGTAGATGATACTATTCTCTTTGGGAAAGCCTCAGTGGTTGAAGCTAGGAAATGGAAGACATGCCTCAATAACTATGCCTCCATCTTTAGCGAAAGCATAAATTACACAAAATATATGATATAATTCTTTAACACCACTCAAACTCTTTAAAATAAAGTGACTACTATTCTTGGCAATGAAATCGCCCATCTCCTGAAAGTCTATATGGGCCTTCCTCTAACTATCAAGGAAGTCAACCCTAATTATTGGAATTCGATTTTGTTGGCAAAACAAGGATAGACAACTAAGAGGGGGGGTGAATCAGTTGTCACCTATTATTCAAACTTATTAAACTTTACTCAACTTATTCTCAGATCAGATGAATGAACATTAAGCATAAACAATCACCACATAAGAAACACAAAGAAAACCAAGATTTTATATGTGGAAACCATATTAGGGGAAAAACCATGGTGGATGTCAGTCCATAATATTATACCCTGTTAAAAGTATAGAGATAAATAATGGGAATGCAAATGCATTCAAGCACATTTCCTAGAGCTCACTGCTCAAAGAAGACACACTGTCTTATAGAGACATTCAGATTAAAACCATCTGAAGGATTTGAACTGATAAATTAGCTTATGCAAAATCCTGATTACAGTTCCAATTAAGCATAGAAACACTTCTTCACACTCTAATCTGCAAGATCAAATGATCGGATCTTTATTCACACATAGTACTTGCATACTTCACATTTACTTCACACACATATATCTCAAATGAAGAAAAAAATCACTCTTATATATCCGCTACATGGAATTACATCAACAACTTTGTCAGCCAAAAATAAGATAATAGATTAATACAAACTGTCAGCCCAATTCATGAACAAATCTCAATGCACACCAATCAAAGTCGGTCACAACATAATGAATACATCCTTGAGTGTGCCAAACATTCAAAAATTAATCCACAATGATCCACAACATGCTACAACCACCATGTCGTCCAAGAACATGAAAATCCAAACATGCAAATGAAAAATCTCCAATCACGAGCACACCCATCAACGTGGACATGAAACAAAGATAGAGTACAATCTAGAAACATCCACAAGCATCGTAGGAGCATACACAACAACTAAAATTACCAGAATTACATTCTCTTCTTCCATAGACACCAACTACTATAACAAAATAATTGTAGGAACACAAAAACTCACAACTTGCTCAAATTGTGATGCACACCTCTAAAAATTCTGATAGATAAACTAGATAGGCTCAACAATAAAACCTTTAATTCGCAACTTCTGAATACAAACATACTAAACTTCACAGCTTTAAAGACAACCTTCAAAAATTTATTATAATTTTCTCAATATCATCGACATATACAACCTTCAAGACACCAATGCTAATAGTGTTGACATCAATGAAAACCACATATCAGCAACACAACCACAACATCCAACAACATCCCCTTTTGGAATTGATGGCAACACATGATGTGAAAAACACCATCTCCATCAAAGCAACTCTCAATCAGTACTTACTCCCCCTTAGGTTTTGATTCTTCTCTCCAGCTCTTCTCCCCTTTTCATACTTTTTCACATTATTCTTCTCCCCCTTTGACATCAATGGAAAAGGTACACACAAGCTCTAAACCACATATCTGAATCATCTAACTACCCCTCCTAAGTAGCAGCCACCATAACATCAATCTGAAACAAGATATGACTTGTAAATGCATGGACTGATGCAAAGACTTGCATTTTAGTTCTGATTAGGAGGGTAAATCACCCCTAACTTCCCTCTGAGATACTCAAAAGTATCCTTAGGCAATGGCTTAGTAAAGATGTCTACAATATGTTCCTTAGTAGGCACATACACCAGTCTGAATTCTTTATCACTCACCTTGTCTCTCAAAAAGTGATATTTGATAGATATATGCTTGGTCTTTGAATGCAGCACGGGATTCTTAGAAATTTTTATTGGACTTGAATTATCACAAAATATAGCAATAGGCTCATCATACTCAATTCTGATATCTCTCAGTATCTGCTTCATCCATATTACTTAAGTAAAATTGTTTGCAACAACAATATATTTTGCCTCAGTAGTAGATAAGGAAATGGAATTTTGTTTTTTACTTAACCAAGACACCAACTTCTTCCCCAAAAAGAAGGCACCACCACTAGTACTTTTCCTTTCATCCACATCACCTGCCCAATCTGCATCAATAAAGACACTCAAAGTAAGATCATCATCTTTGGGATACCATAGGCCAAAATCAACTTTCCCTTTTAAGTATTTGAGAATTATCTTTATAGAAGTCACATGAGATTCCTTCAGATCAACTTGATATCTAGCAACCATACATACAACATTCATGATGTCAGGTCAATTCTGAGTCAACTAAAGAAATCCACTGATCATTGACCTGTATCTTGTCTGATTTTCCTTAGGAGAATCATCATTTTGCGTTAACTTGCATCCGGTTACCATAGGTGTACCAACAGGCTTTGAATCTTCCGTGCCAAACTTCTTTAGTAGCTCTCTTACATATTTGGACTGAGATATAAAGATTCCATTATCTAACTAAGTGATTTGCAATCCCAAAAAGAACTTCATCTCTCCAATCATAGACATTTCAAATTCATTTTTCATTTCATCAGCAAACTTCATACACAAATCATCATCACCTCCAAGAATGATGTCATCAACAAAGACTTCAATAATCAACTCTTTATCACGATCCATCTTGAAATATAGATTACTGTCGCTAGTACCTTTATTACATCCAAGTTGTAACAAGTATTTATCTAGTCTAGCATACCGGGCTCTAGGGACTTGCTTGAGTCCATATAGTGCTTTCTTCAATCGACAAACCATATCTCCCTTATCAGTTAGTTGAAATCCATCTGGTTTCTCAACATATACTTCTAGCTCACCATTCAGAAATGTTGACTTTACATCCATTTGATAGACTTTGTAGTTCTTAAAAGCAGGATAAGCAAGAAAAAATCTTACAACTTCAATTCTAGAAACAAGGGCAAAGGTTTCTTCAAAATCAATACCTTCCATCTATGAGTACCCTTTACATACCAGTCTTGCTTTATTTTTGACCACTTCACCTTGTTCATTCAGCTTATTCTGAAAGACCCATTTAGTTCCAATCACATTTTTGTCCTGAGGTCTTGGAACAAGAATCCATGTATCATTTTTCTCTATCTGCATCAGTTCTTCCTTCATTGCTTCCATCCAATATTCATTTTTACATGCTTCATTGATATTGTTGGGCTCAGTCTTGGAAATCAGACAATACTCTTCTGCAATTCTTCTTCTAGTCTACGCACCTTTGTTCTTATCTCCTATAACCTAATCTTTAGAATGATTTAGATTTACATACCTCGGAGCTTTAGGATTCTCTCAAACTTCTAGTTCTTTTGTTCTCTCTTCTGCACTTCCAGTAGCCTCTCCTTCTTGATTCTCTTGATTCACCGAAACAATTTGAACTTGATTATGTGTTTGAACATTCTTTCCTTTATCATTACTATCATGTTGGTCATCTGAATCATATCCACAGTATCTAGATGATCTAGCAGTGTCTTCATCAACTCTGACATTTGCACTTTCAACCATTTTCCTCAATCTTCTATTATAGCACCAGTAAGCCTTTCTTTTAGTAGAATAACCTAGAATGTTCCCTTCATCACTCCTAGCATCAAACTTGTGTATATCTTCATCTCTCTTGATATAACATCTTCTTCCAAAGATTTTTAAATATCTAATAGTAGGCTTATGACCAAACCACAACTCAAAAGGATTCTTACCAAAATTACCATTGACATTTACCCAGTTGATAGTATACACAACAGTGCTTACAACTTCTCTCCAATAGATATGAGGTACATTACCTTCCAACATCATAGTTCTAGCAACATCTAGAATTGTTCTGTTCTTTCTCTCTATAACTCCATTCTGTTGAGGAGTCTGGGGAGTAGATAATTGTCTTTTGATTCCATGCTCTTCGTAGAAAGAAGTGAACTCAGCTCCTTTGTTTGACCTTAAGCATTTAATCTTCAAACCTGTCTCATTCTTGGCCATAGCTTTGAAACTTTTGAACTTTTCTAATGCTTCATATTTTTCTCTCAAGAAAGCAACCCATATCATCCTAGAGTAATCATCAATAAGCAACATAAATTACCTTTCTCCTTGTAGACTTCTGACTCTGGAGGGACCAAATAGATTAGTATGCACCAACTCTAGTACTCAATTTGAATGATGTTGTTTGCTCTGAAAAGAAACTCTAGTCTATTTTCCCATCTGACATTCCTTGCATATGGTGTGGGTAGGCTTCACTAGCTTAGTAATATCTCTTACTACTTGAGTGGAGCTTATATTGATAATGTTATCAAAATTAACATGACATAGCCTCCTATGCCATAACCAGCTTTCATCAACTTGAGCAATTAAACAACTTTCACTAGCAACACTCAAGTGAAAATATTACCTCTTGTCTTTGTACCTGAAGCAATTAAATTTCCAGAACTTTCCAATATCCTGCACTTTCCATATTTGAACTGAAGATTGTATCCCTTGTCGACCATCTGTCCAACACTTAACAGATTATGCTTCAAGCCTTCTACATAAAGGACATCATCAGTATTATGTTTACCACCAAGATAAATAGTGCCTCTGCCACAAATCACACCAGCATTGTTATCTCCAAATCTTACAACACCACTGTCATATTTTTCCAAGCTTACAAACTTTCTTTTGTCACCAGTCATATGATGTGAGCATCCGCTATCAATCACCCACTCATCCTTTTTCCCAATTTGGGCTGCAAGAGCTTTCTCAACATTCATATTACTAGCAAATTCAATGGACACCAGACCATTTTCCTTGATAGCAATGAATACCCATCCATCCTCATTTCCATTTTCTTTATCAGATTCTTCATCGGTAACACCTTCTTTAGCATAATAACATGTCTTTTGAAATATAGGCTTGTTAGGTTTGAACCTAGAAACTCTTTCTAGACACCTTGAAGAAAAATGACCTATCTTATTGCAGGAGAAAAAATTAATAGGAAACTTTCCTTTGTACTTACCTTGTCCTTTGGCTTCTCTTTTCACAATCAGTGCTTCCAGTTCTTCTACTTCTCTCTCTTCATCTTCAATCTGTTTCATCTCATCTTCATATTTGAATGTCTTTCTAGAACTTTCTCTCGAATCATATCTTTGTTTCTTTCTTTCGGATACAGTAGCTTTAAATGCAGATTTTGTCTTAGGGATAGATTCACCAAATTCACTCAACTCAAAGGCAACAAGCTTACCAATCAACATATATCTTGTCACATTTGTTACTGTCTCAAGCTCTTCAATAGCATGAGATTTAGTTCTGTAAGAAGTAGGCAATGATCTGAGCACTTTAGCTACAATCTCTTCTTCATTCAAGATTCCACCAACACATCTAATACCCATCACTACATTTAATTTTTGCATGAAGGAAACAACATTTTAATCTTTTCCCATTTTCATACTTTCCCACTTTCCTTTCATCTTTGTATCTTAGCAACTTTCACTTGTGCATCTCCTTCATATAATGTTTCCATCTTCTTCCAAATCTCATGTGTTGTTTTCAGACCCATCACATTTGTCATCTCTAAATCTATTAGAGCACTCAACAATGCTTCTATAGCCCTGATATTAGTTTCAGCTCCTTTGATCTCATTAGGAGTAGAGGGACCATTCTGAGGAATAACATATTTGTTCTTTGTAATCTTCCAAAAGGGTTCACCAATGCACTTCAAATGACACTCCATTCTAGCCTTCCACAGAGAGTAGTTTGTTCCATCGAATCTAGGACTATCCTTTTTATATGATGCCATCTCAGATCACCTCAAGTTATTAAACTTCTTCAGAGCAACCTGCTTTGATACCAATTGTTGGAAAAACAAGGATAGACAGCTGAGAGGGGGGTGAATCAGTTGTCATAGATTATTCAAACTTATTAAACTTTACTCAACTTATTCTCAAATCAGATGAATGAACATTAAGCATAAACAATCACCACATTAGAAACACAAAGAAAACCAAGATTTTATACGTGGAAACCCCGTTAGGGGAAAAACCACAGTGGATGTCAGTCCATAGTATCATACCCTGTTAAAATTATAAAGATGAATAATGGGAATGCACATGCATTCAGGCTCACTACTCAAAGAAGACACATTGTCTTACAGAAACATTCATATTAAAACCATCTGAAGGATTTGAACTGATAAATTAGCTTCTGCAAAAGCCTGATTACAATTCTAGTTAAGCACAAAAACACTTCTTCACACTTCGCTCAATCTTCTTCACACTTTTCTCTGAAATCGAATGATCTGATCTTTATTCGCACATAGCACTTGCATACTTTGCATTTACTTCACACACATATATCTCAAATGAAGAAAAAAATCACTCTTATATATCCACTACATGGAATTACATCAACAACTTTGTCGGCCCAATTCATGAACAAATCTCAATGCACACCAACCGAAGTCGGTCACAACATAATGAAGACCTAAAACAACATCCTTGAACATGCCAAACATTCAAAAATTAATCCACAAGGATCCACAACACTCTACAACCACCATGTCAGCCAAGAACATGAAAACCTGAACATGCAAAGGAAAAATATACGATCACGAGCACACCGATCAACACAGACATGCAACAAATATAGAGCACGATCTAGAAACATCCACGAGCATCTTAGGAGCATACGCAACAACTCAAATTACCAGAATTACATTCTCTTCTTCCATAAACACTAGGTATAGTAACAAAATAACTGTAGGAACACATAAAGTCACAACTTGCTGAAATATTGATGCACACCTCTAAAACTCTCGGTAGATAAACTAGATAGGCTCAACAACAAACCCTTTAATCTACAACTTCTGAATACAAACATAGTGAACTTTCCAACACGTTGAACTTCACAGCTTCACAAATATCCTTCAACATTTTTATTATAATTTTCTCGATATCCTCGACATATACAACCTTCAAGACACCAATGCTAATAGTGTTGACATCAATGACAACCACATATTAGCAACACAACCACAACATCCAATAGGTTCTAGAAAGATTACAAAAAAAATTTGTTGGTTGGAAAGGATCTATTTTGAGTCATGCGAGCAAATTACAACTCCTTGTTGCTGCTCTATAAGGGATTCCTATTTATTTCCTATCCCTATTCAAAATTCCTAGATACATAGTAGAAAAATTAGAAGGAATTCAAAGAAAATTCCTCTAGTCTAGTACAGAGGGGAAGAAAAATTTGGCTCTACTAAGTTGGGATACTGTCTACCTTCCTAAAACCAGTGGTGGGCTTGGGATTAGAAAAATTCATACTAATAAAGCTCTCCTAGCTAAGATTGGTTCGGATATTTTGAGGAAAAATTAGGAATGGTGTACTATCTTGAATGTCAAATACTTGAACAATGTACCCTTTATCAGGAGCCTTTACACCACTAAAGACCCCCATGGTTCTTTAATCCAGAACAATGTCATCAAATCAAAAAAAATGCTTTAGGGTGGTATGAGATGGAAACTGGGAAATGGGCATAGAATTAATTTTTGAGATGATTCTTGGATCTTGGGACATCCCCTCAACCAAACAGAGTTTAAGGACCTTTAGGGTCTTGCCTCAAAATACTTTAGTAGGAATGTTTTTTTTTACTTCATTGGTCGACCAAGCTTCCAAAAATGGAAAATGTTGGAAATATGTCACAACACTCATGGGTTAAGGAAAAAATCTTGGTCCATCTAGAAAACCCTTTCCATCACCAAAATTCATTTGTTCTAGAAGAAAGATAGTTTCTTCTAGGCTAAGAGTAAAGGCAACCTTACTGCCAAATCGGCTTATAGTTTGTTGTCTAAGCATGGCCCTTTTGGTAGATTTTGCAATCAAATCTAGAACTGACACCAAATTCCCAAGATTAACTTCTTTTGGTGGACAACTGTCTACAATAGAATCCTCACTTAAGATAAGCTAAGGCAGAGAGGATTTTAGATCCCTAATAGATTCACTCTATGCAAAATGGATGAGGAATATATGCCTCACCTATTATTACATTGCCCCTTTCCTGTTAAGGTTTGGGCCTATGCTATGCAAAAATTGGGTATCTTTTGGTCAATGAATTATAGAGTCAAAAGTCTTGTGGAAAATTGGGTCTATCATTTTACTCACTTCCTAATTAGGCAAACTTGGAGACAAGTTCCCCCTTCATCTATTGGTGCATCTATAAGGAAAGGAATAATAGGATCTTCCGCAACAAAGAAAAGAGTCCCAAGGTGGTTTTGGTTCTTGCTCTAGGATTTTAACATAAAATGTTTCTTTATGTTGTTGGAAATGCTCGGGAAGGCCCCCAAATGAAATGGAGATCAATGTAGCCTGTAAATGGGGTTTATAGCTAGACCCAAACTCCTTTGATAAGTCTAAACTTATGGCTAGACATAACTCTAAATGGAGGCCTCCACAGTTGGTTTGGTCAAAACTCAACTTTGATGAGGCTGAAAAAGGAAACGTAGGCTTTGCCAGTATGGGGGGTGTAATAAGAGATTATAAGGGAAATTTTATTGCTTGTTATGATATGGGTATTGGAGAGAAATATTCTATGATAGCTAAAGCTATGGCCATGATTGGTGGTCTCAAAATAGATTTAGCTATAGGAATCAAAAGACTACAGGTGGAAGGTGACCCTAAAACTATAATTGATGTTGTCAAAGGAAAAGGATATATTAGATGGTCTTGTGATGATATTATTGTGGATATCCAGAATATGCTCATGAAATTAGAAAGCAAAAATTTCTCATATCTATAAAGAAGGTAATATGATTGTGGACACCATGGCCAAATTAGGGATATCTTTAGATTCAACTAGATGTTGGAGAAACTACTCTGCTCTACCAACAAAATTCAAAAGTTTAATCCTTGAGGAAGAAAAAATTAGTATCCAAAATGAGAAAAACCCAATCTAATTTATTAAAAAGTATTAATTTATTGCTTACTCTATCCATAAACCTTATGATGCATAAGATGATGTGGGATTTGATGTTCAGTATGGATTGGTACATGTGGACCTTCAGGGCCACTACAAATCTACTCCATAAGCTGATGTGGAATGTGATCTTATATAAAGGAAAGAAAACGTGCATCTTGAGATCAACTACATTTGGCCCGCACAAGGCTCCCCTTCCTAATCTTAAAGTTATAATCACTAGATTTTTTTAGTAGGGGGAGGAAGGAAACCCATATATCAAAGCCTATGATGATTAATTACAACTCAAATCTTGCATGCTGGGTCATTATTTCTATCCCCCTCCCATGACATTCATGAATCATTTTTATATATGCTTCTTCAATGACGGGTTTTTGTAAAAGACCACTAGCGCCTGGGGATTTGTAACCACATCTATTCAAGACAACAAAAATATCACATCGCCTTGCATATCTCGAGAAGGCCCATGATATTCACTTGATCTATCTTACTTGAATATTTCAGGACATTTGCATCTTCTTGGTTATTTCAAGTCCTTCAAGCACATTATTATTTTTTGTAACCATCTTTTCCTTGTGAACCATCTCAAACTATTTAAGAGAATGGGTGGGGATAGGGTTCGAATGAAGCCTAGCTCCTGTGAAGAATTTTGTAGACATGCCCTGATTTGGCACATTTAGGTAAACAAATTTGGTCTATGGCATATGGTTAGTGGGTAAACAAAGTTGTTTTTAAAATAAAAACCTTTAATATTAAAAACCTATGATATATAATAAATACACCATACTAACCAAGTACGCTGAGTCTATAGGACTACGCAAGAATGACGCATGTGAAAAGACCCCTGATGAATGTCGATGCAAGATTATGATGAATCTATAGAGTGTATGCCAAAATAAAAAATAATATTGCATTCGACTACAATTTCCACCTCTGTGATCCATGCGGTACAATCGATATGACCAATTACAAATATTTTAGTCGTACGACCTAAAAAATTACCTCGCGCCTCGACAAAAATTCTTAGTTTTCGATGATTTGAAAATTGATTCTTAGGTTATCGGGCCTCTCAGATATAATGGTGAAGTTGTTTTTCACCCAAACTTCTCCAAAAAATTAGCTACTCCCCTTTGAATCTAGCAATTGAAACCCTTCTTCAATCCCTTCTAAATTAGTCAAAACATGACAAAATTTGACAAAATAAAAGCCAAACTCGACTTTCTTTGATGCCATGGATTCAATGATGAGGGTCAAAATACCCCAACTCATAGCCAACAAATATTCCATGCCAAGATTGGCCCCTTAGATCTGGCAAGAAATCTGCAGCACTAAAGCTCTAATACCATGTAGGAGTTTATGGTGAACTCTTCAACTCCCCAGGATCACCAGCAAGACAAAAATAACTTTCACAAAAGAGAAATGGTAGAAATATCATGCTATGATTATGGATGCAAGATTTCTATAATGAACTTGACAACTAGATTGTTACAATGTACATATGAAGCCTTGCTTATATATGCAAGGTGTGATGATGTACTAGCATTAAATGATTGTTTCATAATTAAATGACCTAGGGCACAAGCATTAAATAAAGAAAACTAAATAAGATAAGTGACAACCAATTCTTAACTAGAAAGATTCTTTCCTAGGATCTAATTGGACTTAACATATAAATAGAACCTTAATAGGTAAAACACCTATTTACACCAACAACCTGCACATAATTTTTTCACACTTTTTCTTATCCACTTCAATATTTTTCTATTGATTAATTTAAAACACATCTAATCTAACCTAGAGTTTTATCAATTCTTCATAAAAAACTTCCATATATTTTTTGTCTTGTTGCTTTATGTAAGAAATCATTACCGGTCTCTTAATGGCCTTTTTTTCCTCTTTCTTGAATATTTTTCTTCACTCCTACAACCTTTTGAATTTTTTTTCGAGACTTACAAGTCCCTCTGCAATCATGAGTTCCACTTGCAACAAAGTCTCATAACTTTCAATCAAAATTTCTAAAATCACACATATCCTTTTCTAGTTTTTGGTGTCTTTTTCTTTACACTCTATAGTTATAGGTCTCTTCTCTCATACCTAAAATAAATCCTCCAGGACTTAAGCCCTCTTTATTTACAAACCTCTTCTCCCCTACAAAAAATCCTCTAGAGCTCAAGCCCTCTACAATTAAAATATCCTCTTATGCAACAAATCCTCTAGAGTTTTCTTGAGACATTTTCTAGCTTCTCATGCTATGCCATCATCTTTTTAACAGTTTATTATTATTTTTTCAAAAAGCTTATTTTCCTCTAATTTATTTTAAATCTTCTCTAGGAAAATAAAATCATCTCATTCTAGGCAAGAAACATCCCAAATAAACAAATTTCTTCCACAATCTTAACCTCAACACATATCTAGGAAAATTATTGGCTCTTCTACCATTTGATGTAGATCAAGGCCAGGGGTCTTATCAAACCACCCGATCTTACAACTAACAAAAATCATTTTGAAACTCCACACATTGGAAACAAAATAGTCACAAAAAAAACTCAACATTATTTTATTCAATTCTCTAAAATTCTTAAAAATAGTTCATAAAAAGAAATCAAAACACACAAGACCACTCATGACCTTTCTCTTCCTATCTTTCTCTCTTCTTTTGATTCAACTTCAATATTGTCTCTCTCTATTTTTATCATATTTTCATAGTCTTCTATATCCATTTTACCTCTCCCATTACTACCAACTCTCTTCCCTCTCCACCACATCTCCATTAAACACTTATGCCTCTTTTTCTCATTTTCAACTCTTTCCCTTGGCGTTCCCTCATTTATTTCAATTATTTCCCAAAAATCTCTATCACATCACATCACATCACCTCTATCTATCATTTTTCATCCCTACAACACAAATTTTTTTATGTCACTTTCCATTTTTTTAAGTCTTTTTGAGATGGACGTAATATTTTTTTCAAATATATATATATTTTTAAGCCCTAAGGAAGTGGGCAATAGACTTCTCACCTCCCATTCCTCACATTACCTTCTTCAACATAGCATCATCTTAAAAATGCTTCTTGTTTCTTTTTCTTTTATAACATTTCAAGCTTGGCAAACTTATCTTATTTTTCAATGCTTACCTTCCACCTTCATCCCATGCCCTCCTCTTTAAATTTTTCTGCTCATTTTAAAATTATCATTTCCTCCATAAATGAGGTTCCCAAATATTTTTAACTCCTCATCAAAAGGAAAATAAAAGAAAACAACAGTTACAAAATTAAGAATACAAGATTTTTCCTCTAAAAATAGGAAATTTGATTGTTAGGGAGACTTTGGAACTGCCAATCTATTTTTAATCATTATGTCTTCTTTGGAAATTATTTTTATTGCCTCCAAACATAATTTTTTTAGTTTATTTTCATAATTTTCTTTTTTTGAGAATAAATTCATAATTTGAAAGCCTTAAGTTGTGCCATTAGTCTAAAAATAGATTTTTGCATAAATTTAACCAAAATCTCATTTTTACTTTAAAATGGATCAAGATGTGTGGAATGCCCTCCCAAAGACTCCATAAAAGTCATTTTATTTTAGCTTTTAAAAATCTTTGAAAATAATATTTTTCGTAAATTGGTTGGATGGAATAGAGAAAATTAAATTCTCCCAAACTATGAAGAATCTAGCCACGAAACTTTTATCACTTTAGGAAAAATACATTCAATAATATCCCTATAGAATAATTTTAACCCAATCCTCATAGATTTTGAGAAACAATTGTTTTGGTTAAATTGCCTATAGAGCATCAAAATTGTGTTCAAGAAAAAACCTCCATTTTTCCAATTTTGATCAAATTAGAGGTTTTAGAGATACCAAACCCACCAACACAAACCAAAACACACACCAAAACTGAAAAAAGGAACTTTTTTTTTTGACAATGTAGGCTCACCTATGGACCTAGATGCTCATGCATCAAATATCATGGAAGCCAATGCTAGAATCATAAAAATATTGTTCAACTTCTTAAGAATGTTGGAAAAATGGTGTAGAATGTTGTAGTCACTTCAAGTAATAAAGAGAATTCAAAATATTGAGAGATAGATTTCAAAACTCTACTTGTTGGGAAGTTTAAGAAGCATACAAGATGATTCATTAAGTAGTCAATTTTCTTTCATGTTCAAAATTAGAAAGGTGGTAATTCTATTTAAAATGGCTTATGCACAATTATACCATCAAATGATGCTATCACATCATATAGACATCCACAACTCATGCTATCATCCTACTACAAATACGCCAAGATATATCTTTCTTGAGACACCTATTGCATTTTTATATTAGAAATTGATTAGAAAATTAGGTGCCTTGAGAAGGATATCTCTCAACGTATTATATATATCATTAAATATATGCTAGTAGCATTCATGATGCAACATGTAAAACATTAAATGGATTAGAGTTAGGGTTACAATTAGGGTTGGGAATAGGGTTTAGGTTAGGATTAGGGTTAGGCTTAGGGTTAAAGATAGATTTAGGGTTAGAGAGTTAGGTTTAGGTTTAGGGTTTGGGTTAGGATTAGGGTTATGGTTATGGTTAGAGATAAGATTAGGGTTAGGGTTAGGTTAAGGGTTAGGGTTAGGGTTAGGGTTAGGGTTAGGGTTAGGGTTAGGGTTAGGGTTAGGGTTAGGTTAGGGTTAGGGTTAAGGTCAAGGTTAGCATTAGGGTTAGGGTTGAAATTAAGGTTAGGGTTAGAGATAAAATTAGGGTTAGATTTAGGTGTAGTGTTAGGATTTGGATTAGGATTAGGCTTAGGGTTATGGTGAGAGATAACATTAGGTTTATAATAAGGGTTAGAAAATTAGAGCTAGGGTTTGGGATAGCTTTGCGGTTAAGGCTAGGGTTAGGGTTAGAATTAGGATTAGGGTTAGTGTTAGAGATATAATTAGGGCTACAGTTATAATTAGAGATATAATTAGAGTTGGTATTTGGGAAAAGGTTAGGGTTAATGTTAGGGATAGGGTTAAGATTAGGGTTAAGGTTAGGGTTAGGGTTAGGATTATGGTTAGGTTTAGGGCTAGAGATAGAATTAGAGTTAGAGTTAGGCTTAGGTTTAGGGTTTTGGTTGGGATTAGGATTAGGGGTAGGGTTAAAGATTCAATTAGGGTTAGAATCAGGGATAGGGTTGGAGTAAGGGTTAGAATTAGAGGTAGGGTTGGGATTAGAGTTAAATTTAGGGTTAAGGTTAGGGTTATGATTAGGATTAGAGGTAGAATTAAGGTTATGGTTAAATTTAGGGTTAAGCTTAGGGTTTAAGGCACGTGCTATAATTGGAGATAAATTAAATGAATTAGGGTTAGGGTTAGATATAGATTAAGAATTATGATTAGGGTTAGGGTTAAGGATATATTTAGATTAAAGACATTATATTTCCACAATCTATATTGAATCAGTATGCTTGTTTTCTACATTAAACTGTGTGAAAATTATTTGCATCAGCGTTTTGGACCACACTCCATGATCCATCATTAGGATGATCTTATAATCCAAATAAAATCTCTTTTTTTTAAATGAAGAAATTCTTTAAAATCTAAATTTCTAACATTGCTTTTCTCTTTTAAATTTATTTTCTTGGGTTTCTTGTATGTTTCTCTTAGAAGTTTTTTAAAGTTTCTTTTCAATAGTTGTTGTCTTTTGGTTTGATTATTTATCTCTTTGTTTTTAGTTTTTAGTTTTCTTTCTCTTAGATTCTCTTTTTAATAATATTGTGGTATTGATTCGATTTCTTTAATTTTTATGCTCTTTTTCCTTCTTTTAAAAAAATTAAATTCTCCTTATTTATTATTATTATTTTTCTTTGTGTCCTAAATTTAATTCTCTCGTGATTCTTGTGTAAGCTCCCCTCTTCTCCTATCTCTTTATATCCCGACTTGGTCTGTAATGTACCATTTTTATCTCTCAACTCTCTTCATATTGATGATGGATCAAAAAGTGTGATCCAAAACATTGATGCAAATAATTTTACATAGCTTAATCCATAAAACAAGTATATTGATATATTTAGAGTTAGGGTTAGGGTTAGAAATAGTGTTAATGTGAGTGTTACAATTAGAATTAGTGTTAGTTTTAGGGTTGGGGTTAAGGTTAGGGTTAGGGTTACAGTTAGAGTTAGGGTTAGAATTAGAAATAGTGTTACTATTAAGGTTAGGGTTAGAGTTAAAGTTAGGATTAGAGTTAGAGTTAGAATCTAAATTATTGTTAGTTTTAGGGTTGGGGTTAGGGTTAGGTTTAGAATTACAATTATTATTGGAGGTAGCTTTAGTTTAGGGTTAGGGTTAGGATAAGGATTAGAAAAATGATTAGGGTTAGGGTTATAATTAGAATTAATGTTAGTTTTAGAGTCAATCTTAGGGTTATGATTAGAGATAGAATTAAGATTAGGGTTAGGGTTAGATTTAACATATAATATTAGGGTTAGGGTAAGGATTAGAGTTATAGTTACAATTAGAGATAGAATTAGGGTTAGGGCTAGGGTTATGGTTATGGCCAGGGTTAGGTTTTGGGTTAAGGTTATGGTTAGGGTTATAGTTAAAGATATAATTAAGATTAATTTTAGGGTTAGGATTATAATTAGTGTTAAGTTTAGGGTTAATATTAGGGTTAGGGTTAGGGTTAAGATTAGAGTTAAGATTAGTATTAGGGTTAGGGTTAGGATTAGATTTAAGGTTAGTATTAGGGTTAGGGTTAGAATTAGAGTTAGAGGTTGTGTTAAGGTTAGGGTTACAATTAGAATTAGTGTTAGTATTAGGGTTAGTGTTAGAGATATATTTAGAGCTAGGGTTCAATGTTAGAGATAGGTATAAGTTTAGGGTTAGGGTTATAATTATGGTTAGGGTTAGGGTTGGAATTAGGGTTAGAGTTACACTTAGAATTGGTGTTGGGGTTAGGGTTAGGTTTAGGGTTAGGGTCAGGGTTAAGGTTAGAGTTAGAATTAGTGTTAGTGTTAGAGGTAGGTATATTTTTAGCTTTAGGATTAGGATTAGAATTAGGGTTAGGATAAGGGTTAGTTTTAAAATTAGGGTTATGGTTAGTGTTAGATTTAAAATTAAAGTTAGGGTTGTGGTTAGAATTATTGTGAATGATAGGGTTAGGTTTACAATTATAGTCAGGTTTAGTGTTAGAGTTAGAGTTAGAATTAGGGTTAGTTGAAGGGTTGAGGTTTGGGTTAATAGGGTAAAAGCACAAACCTGTGTCACACTTTATATAGGAATCGACCAATAGCAAAAAAAAAAATGAACTTCGATCACATAAAATTGACCTTTATGTTTTTAATTTCAAAATGGTAAACTAATGAAATGTAGAAATCTTGATGAGGTTCATTCTTGTAATTTTTCAAAATTTTAAAAAATTGTTTTGATTTTTTTTTTTATCAATTTAAGAGTAGATTTTGGAATGCTGAAAATTTTAAGAAAAAGTGGCGTTCACTTGATGTCAAGAAACAAATAGAAAAAAACTTCATTTTCCTCTAATTTTTTTTTCTCCAAATAGGTAATTCAATATCTAGTGCATGGAAAAAAAATTAAAATTTTGATGTATATTTTTCTTGTAATAACATTTGAAAGTCGAACTTGTGAGAATTTGACAGTTTTCATTTGACGTCAACTATTGTCTATTTTTTTAATCATTTTTAAAATACAAATTATACCCTTTTGAAGAGGATTTTCTCCTCTAGTGCACCATATTTCAAAAATAAATAAATATGTTTACTATTTTTAAAAATTTCTAATCAGCCTCTTTTTTAACTTTAACAACCTACTTGTATTATTTTAAAAATAAAATATATTAAAACTAATCAAAATATAAAAAAGTTACATATTTGGATTCACCACTTTGAGCTCTACAAAAGAGTATTTAAAAAAAAATCATTTTGACTGAAGAAATACTTAATTGAAGTTGAAAGTTTTAGAAAATTTTGAAAAAAGGTAAGTTGACTACCAATTAGGATGCCATATAGACAGTTTTGGTCGAAAGGGTTTCGACCAAAACCCTTTCTACTAGAAAACTACACATAAAATAAGCCACATTTTGATGCGATGAAGGGGAAAATTTAAATTTTATGATTTCGAGTGAATGGGTTTCGCATGAAACTCTATGTGCTACTTATAGGCCATGTGGTTTCGAGCGAAACTAGTTCGACCAAAATCATTTAGGTCAAAACTATTTGCTCGAAACTATTTAGTTGGATGAAAGTGTGACACAACTTTGTA